>JAULBM010343139.1:0-12494 GCA_032357055.1 Geukensia granosissima
TTCTAACAGATCTTTGGAATTTTTTAGAATCCACATTTGATTCACGCCACTTCTAGAATGGCTTGTTTCACAGTAAATGGAGCCCATTTTTTACTGCTGATAGAATTACTGTCAGAAACTTTGAAAGAGGTTTTGTGGAGCAATTGGCAGACCCTGCAATGTAACGTTGCAGGGTCTGCCAAATGACTATTAAAGCCGAATTAGAAAACTGTTTCTAGAGTTTCCAAATATGTTTGTCAGCGTCAAAATTTGTTCTTTAACCAAAATGAATCAAAATCTTCATTTAAACAAGAAGACATTAACAGGCAACAATTGGCTGCTTTCGGTAATTAATTAAGACAATGAGACTTATTATCAAAATTGTTGTTTTAGGGAGTAAGAGGCTTAAATATCGAACTCTGTGCCGATATCACACGAATTAGATTCATGCTAAAGACATCAGCAGAAAGAAACTGTTGACATAGAGATTAAAGAGGACAGTATTGAGTTTAATTATATGGATGTCGAATGCTATAAACCACTCAGGGGTGATCATGAAAGAAATAGGCGTTAATTTTCAATTTGAACAACCAAAGACAAATGAAATAAGGTAAGTCAATTATACAACAATAAGTAAACGACAGTCGTCAGCATATTGTCATAGCTTTAAATTTAAAGCATTGATTTATTTCCATCATGTTGTTTCTATGAACTACTCTAACCCAAAACAAAAATCCTACCTGAAAATGCTAAAGTATAAGAGGGGGAAGTTTATGTGGGATATTGGAGTGACTATGTTTCATCAAAAGTGATACTGAAAGTAGTTTTTATCACATGCAAGCGTGGTTAAGAATATGTTGCTTAGTGATGTCTGTCTAAGAGAAATTTAAAACCATATGTACTTATGCTTTCAAGAGACAGAGCAAGTTCCATACCAAAAGCTAATGCAAGTTGGTAGCTTTAAAAACAAATACATTTAGGTTGATTTTCTTTTTTCCAATAAATTGTGTCATATTTAAACTAATTGATTTAAATATGTCTGTTTTTATTAAACAAACTCATGCAGGACTCATTTTAAACTGAGTTTAGAAAATGAAGATATCAAATAAATCCAGGAACTTTTCTAGTCTCATAGAGATAAACTAACTAAAATGAACATCTCAGTGGTTGGATAATGAATAAATAAAGCAATTCAGGCATTTGACATTAATACAATACAATTTATATAATGGACTATATAAGTAAGATCTGAAGCATGAAGACCATGTTTTTAACATCATGCAAAATCAGGGACTTCTTGTTGCAACCTCATCCAGTAGCATCCCAAAGAATTTCAACCTAAGGCCAAAAATAAAATACTGTTTGTTTCCCAAATCCCGACCAACTCTGCAATAATGTTGCAATTTTATTATTGCCAAACCTAAATAAATTTTTTTTTTCATTTTCCATTTCTTGAAGAAAAAAACACATAAGCTTAAATCAATAATAAAGAGTAAAAACAATTATTTGAAAAAACAATTTCCCCTACCTAGGTACCCAAACCTGGCTTGGTAGGGTCGGGTTTTGGGAAACAAAAAATATGGAAATTTTGGCCCTATAAATAACCAAATTTAGACAGCTTCTGCCACTTAGAATCCTTGTGCAACATGACTGAAGCCCTAATAGGCACAGATAAAGATTTAATTATTTTATTTATAAATAAAGAATTTAAGTTCATTATTTCCAAACATCAAAGGAAGCCTGTTTACATAGTTTTCCCTTTTATTTGGAATAAAGGAGAGTGGCATTTTTTCTTCCGTTAATTAACCAACCACTCTACTCTATCAAAACTGTTTTATTCCATTTCAGAGAGTTGTTTTGTGATAAACCTAAAACTAGCATCAAAAACCAATACAAAGATGTAGTGTTAGGAAATAAATACATGGTATTCAAACTTTGGCTCCAGACAGTCTTTGTATACAAAGTTTCTTTGTCATTCTCATTTAAAATATCCTGAATGTCATCATAAATTTGTCATACACGTTCATGATGTTACAAGAATCTATTTTTATGTTTTCCCCTGACTGCAAGTCAGATATATATCAAATGAAAGTATATTTTATTTTTATACTGAATAACTCACAAGTTAAAGTGGAGTAGACACATGACAGCAGAAACAATGGTTTAGTCATGTTGCACTGATGTAAGATGACTTATAATTGTCAAAGATATCAAGACAGATATGTTATGCAAATAAGTAAAAATGGGTTAATTCTTTAAAAAAAAATCCAACCCTTCTGGCATTTCAACGTAAATGGTCTCAATATTTGTTCTGCATTTTTCTTGTAGTTGTTTACTAACCAAGTAACTTAAATCTTGACCTTGTTCTAATTGTTTATTCATTTTTAAAGCCATCACACACATATGATTGTGGATGGACCCAGTTTTTTCCCCTAAAAATGAAAAAAAAAAAGATTTTCCTTTAATTTGCTGAGAAAATGTCCAAAAAGATTTATACTTCTCACCAACCCTTTTCTGACCCAAAGGCCTGGCTCCACCACTAGTCAGTCAGTATATTAGTAAAGTGCACATTGAAACAATGAATCAATGTTGTTTGTATAGTGCTCAAACATCCACAAGTCCTTATACTCTGTTTAATCTTGGAAAAGAAAAAAAAGTTGGAATTTTTAAAGAAGCACAATCGTCAGTCGTTTTTCTATACATACATGTATTGCTTCAACAAAGGCAATAAGCTTGTTCAGTTGTGACAATTTATATTGCAATCCTTGATTTTAGTCTAGTGTTCTGCTTGAATAGTATATATTAGAGCCATTTAGGATTTGTCCTACTGTGAAATTAAGCAGTTTTGCCTAGGTTGATAATTGTCTTAAAACTAAGTAAGTGCAATCTTCAACTTATGATTTGTTTTAAAACATAGTAATCCAGATTTTTTCCCAGTTGAGAGAAAGCTGATAAAATGTAACTTTTCACTTCAACCGATAGTTCTATATTTGAATATTGAGTACATCAGTTCTATGATTACACTGGAAGTGCAATCCTGAAACTTAGTTTATTTGGATATTATAAATAATCTAGAACTTTTGTTATCATCCAACCTAGTAGAATCCTGCAGTCAATTTCACAAAATATCGTAAGTGTAATTTTTGTCGTAAATTGTGATGTCACAATGGGATTTCCTTTGAAGTTTCTACACTTATGATCAATCTTACACTTACGAACTTTTGTGAAAACAGGGCCTGGGAAGTTCAACATTAGTCTTTTTAGTAGTCCTGGAGTTATGTTGTGCTGTATGTGATGAGCTTTGTTACTGTTGTTATGAACATGATGACCTTGTTGAGTTTTCATGATTATCTTGTCAAAATTGTCTTGATAATATAGAATAGAGCATGCTAGATCATTTTCTAGGTTTTTTTCAGTTTTTGACACTCCACCCAAGTTAATTCTTTATTATGTATGTTCAGATATGGATCCTGAATTTGTGGAATCTGAGACTTGTATTTCTTTGGTGGAATAGGGACTTTTCTTAGGCCTTTCCAATGAATCGAAAGAGGTTTGACTTTTTATCGGAGTGGTGCACTCTTGACAATCATAAAATTTGGACTATCATGGCCTTGTAAGATATTGTCAGCATAATATTGGTTGTGTCTTAAACCAGAATTTACTGAACAACATGCAGTACCACTTAAAAACCTTACCATGATGTTTACTACTCTCATGAACTACAGGTAGAAAAGAATGAGCAACTGTTGATATTTAAGTCAATTTAGTACAAAAAAAGTGTTATTCTCAGATAATCTAAAACAACTTTAAGCATGTTCAAAACTGTAACAAAGATCAGTTTTTATAAGATGATAATTATTTGTTCCAAACTTTGGCCCCCACTATTGCTGTTGGAAAATCATGCATGTCACTTTGGTTTTAAGATTTTCTATTACAATCTATTAGTTACTTGTTTGATTAGATCATTAATTTATTTTAATACAGGTAAATTTTTATGACTGAACAAGAGACAGCAACAACAATGCTTTATAAGACATTGCATTGAACTTTACGATGTGCTGTAATTTTCAAAGATGTCAAAGGGTGCAAGTGGGTAAACTTATTCTAAATTGTTTTTTACAAAATGTTTGACACATACACATCTAATTTTTCAAAGTTTATTTCAATAATATTTCACCAGATAAAAAAATCAATGATCAAGGAAAGCAGTGGATGGTTTCTTATGTAATTTCCATGGCAACACTAACCGTTTTTGAGCCATAAGACCTTGCCTGATGCCTACTGAAATCAGTCATTATATGCAGAATGTGAATGTGTTTATTGACAGGCAAAAAACTGTAGACCATAAACAGGAGATCTTCAAGGACTGTCGGTAGAAAATCAAAGCCCTAGAACCACAGGCACTTGTCTAACAAAAAATACCTAGATACCTTAATACTTGTAGTAAGGTACAAATGTATCTAGGTATTTTTTATGAGACAAGTAGGGTATGTGGGAATTTTTCTAAGTGCCTGTGGGCTTTAACACCTTATTCTGTTGTTCGCTTGCAAAAATAATATGGTGGATGGCTTCTAGTTCATATATATTAGAGAGATTTTTATATTCCAGATATATGTTCACACTAAAACAGTGGGGTCTAAAATATACTTTTGCAACTGGCCACCTACAGACTAGTTACAAGGGTCTCTGTCCTGCCTACTGCATGGAATTAAGCATGGAGTCTAGAGTTTCTGCTCACACTTGGTATATCTGAACTACTTTTCAACAAGAATATCAAGTAATGTGATGTAATATATAATAACTAATGGATTTTAATAATTATTAAAATTTGACTTTGTTTCTTCATCTTTCCATAAGCATTTTTTCTCATCTGTCAAGAAAAAGTGTTCTTAGAATTTCACTAACAAAATGTTAAAATCCATCTTTCTGTAGCACTGCACAGATCACCAATTCTAAAGTATTGGTCTTTACTGGTCTATACTTTTGACCTCAAGTAAAGTGAACCCCTGGGATTAATTACCTGCAATTATTTACTTACTTGTAACCATGGTAACTGTAGCTTTATAATTACTATTTTTTTACTTATAATCTTTTATTTCAGTCTATTGAAAATTCAATGAAGAAAGGAAAAATAAAGTTATATGATAATTCTGCAAAGGATGCTTAACTGAAACAGTTTATGTTATCATTTGGCTGAATATACTCAGGTGATTTCCATTTTGGGAAACTTTCTAATCTTAATAATATGTTCAATTTTACTATAAATGTAGCATGAAGTGTCAATCTGTTTAAATCCAGCTGTTTGTTAGGCTCCGATTTACATGATCTATGCCACAAAAGTAGCACATAGTAAATAGGAGCCAATCCAACAGTTGATTTTAATCAGATTGCATGAACTACGTGCTTCTTCTTTTTTTATAAAACTATCAAAGCCCAACGACAAAAAACACCAACTCAAAATTAAAGCACCAATTTTACAGCCCATAAAATCTACACAAACCTTGATACCAGTGGCTATTTCATCAACATCTGAGGTTAATAAGAAAGGGAGGCCTGTACTAACAATGATAAGAAGGACAACTCTAGCATTAATAAAGTTGTACTTTTCTGTTTTTCAGGTCAAACAATGTTATGTACATGCAACTGAAAAGTGTGAAGGTACAGACATCAGGATGATTACAAGATATTAAATGTAAACATAACCTGTTCTTAAATGCACAGATGTAGTGTTGTGGACATCTAGCAAAGCATTCCGCTTAAACCGGTGCCAGGGGCCATGTTGAACTTACAGTGAGGTGCCAGTTTTCACTCCGTGTTGAAGGCCTCACTGTGACTTTGAGATGAAGAACAGCAATCAAAGTGCTGTTCTTCTGCTTAGAATTTTCTTGTACTTATGAGATTTTTTGTCATGAATATTAACTCCATATCCCCTTTTTTCTATCTGAATGTGTCTTCATTACTGTAAATGCAGAAATTATGGCAATGTTGATATTATTGTGCATAATGCAACAGCATTGTAATCACAATAATTAGAACTTGCATTCCAATATTTTCTAGTTAGGTTTTGTTACATCTTTCAAAAAACCGCAAAAATAAAACTTGCATTATCATCTCCATTCGAAGATTTGCAATCATTTCTGAATTCACAGAATGTAGCCCTTGCAATTGTTTGTTTTAATTTTCAAAGTAATAAATTTGGCTTATGCAGGTATGTTTAGAATCAAGAAATTATAAAATTTTAATAACCATGACTAAATCTTCTTTTTACATTGGAAAAACGCACTAATTCTACTTTATAACAAATTCAACACTACATATCAATGTTTTGCATTTGTTACTTTTGTATTTATTTACTTTGGGAAATGAAAAAAAAACCATATTTGCAATGTTATAGATCATCTGACTGTGCTAAAATAGTCCCCCCCCCCCCCACTTTTGGAAAAATGCAATGCCCAATAATTAACACATATACAGTATTTCTTTACTTGTAATTGGTTTTTACCATTATAAGTCTAAAAGCAGATTAGTACTATAGTCCACATTGTCTTAGTAGTCTAAAAAATTAAGTGCATGCTTAAGATATTACTGCAGTATCAAAGAAATATCTTTATGGCCTTCAAACTCCTTGGGTGTTGTGTTTTTTAATGGGATTGTGTATAACATATCTAAAAGATGTAACACAGTATTTTGAAAATATTTACATGTATACAAACATCAAAGAAAACATTCATTTATACTTACGTCTTTTCTGTGATGAGGCTTGTAGGATTGCAGTCACAAGGTCAAAGTTATGTTGCAGTTTAGCTAATCTTCTCTCCCGTCTTTTCAACTGGCGTACCAGCCTTGCTGACATACAGTTATTTCTATATTGTAATTCTGTTACCATTTTCTTAACCTGCTCTAAATCTAAAAGAAAATATATAGTGTACACATTCAGAATTGTTACAATTTTATTTATGAATGAATGCAAATCACGAAACAGCAAAAACAAAATATGTGTAAAGGGTTTCCATATCAACCCTTATTTTTACGCAAACAAATGTAAACCTTAATGTTTTCACGAAAACACTGGTAGAAGAACCATCATACCAGGGTGCATAAATTTTTAAGAACACATTTGCAAGTGAACAAGTTATTGAACAAAATTCTGAAGTAACATAATATGCAGTCTTTTGGTATGGTGCCATATTTTGCCAGGATAACCTTTAATAATGATTCATTTTGTGGAAAATTTAGGCTGAAGATTTGTAATGTAACTAATCTGCCTTTCTACAATAACGCACAATCTCAATGAAATGTATGTTAAAACTTCTTGCTGAATGATAATATATTCAATGTACATTTAATTTGTACATTTTTTTTGTACCTCATGATCATTGATTGGGACATACATGTACATGTATAATGACCTCAGTTTAAAATGAGCTGTAAAAATGAGCCAAGCTAGCTCTTTTTAGTACAAGAATGATCAAGTTGCCACTTATTTTGTCACTACTTGAGGACAAAAATACTTAATGTGTTCACCAAAAATGCAAATACTTCTAATTCAAAGTAAATACCGGTATGTGAAAATCAAGACTTGGAAAAGACAATAATTGACATACGTTTTTGTACTATAGATTTGTTAAAACATTTTCTTTGCTTGCTTTCCATAGGCTGGAAACTTATAAAATTTTAAAAACATACTTATGCAAAATACAGTGAAATTAGTCACAATTTTAAGTAAAATATTTCAACATCTCAACCAATAACAATAAATTGCATATACATTGTACATGTACATGTATGTCATAATGAAAACTGTCATTAAATATTAGTGTTTTATCTTTTATTGATTTTTTTCTTTTTCAATTATCCCTTTACAAATATATATTAAATTTTTACATTTAAAAGTAAAATTTATGATATCTTATTCATGATATCTTTTAAGACAATATACATGTAGGGTTGGCAGCTAATTACATTTAAGTATAATGTAATCATATTTTCATAGTCTAAAAAATCAACAGTAAACTCTATGGGATTTTTTTTTAATTTTATTTTCAATTATTAGAATTCCAATGATACATATGTACATGTATAACATGATTTAATGAATACAGTAGTGCTAAACTTCAGGTACGTACATCTATATAATATAAACATCCCTGTAAACTTTTTCATACATGTAATATTCAGTTCTGTGTTTGTAAATTTCATTTGGTGTAAATGTAGTTACATGTATAGAACTATACAGTTTATGAGGAAGTGCAATATATGATATGTATAAAATTTCTTTAAAGTTGCCGTTCATAACTATATTTTTGAAGCTGATTGAAGAAACTGTGTATATTTTCTTTCCAATAAGGTATAAAATGTAAGCATTTGGTATGCATTGGTGTTCAGGACAAATTTTTGAACAATGCACTTTCAACACTGAGTAGAATGAAGAATGTTGTACTGCAAACACATGTAAGACAGATAGTTGCAATCTCTACATCTGCATGTTCTTGTACATGTACAATATGTTTTTTGTTTCAGATTGTTATCCCAACTTTTACAGCAAATTATAATATTACTCCAAACATCTGATTTTTTTGCAAATATATTATATAATTATTCATGTACATTTTATATAAATAAATGAAGTAAACATTAATATGGTTTCTTACTTTGAGACTCTAATGATGATCGTGTCAATTTTCCAGAATGCTTTGATTCTATATCCAGATTTATTGAAGTTTTTCTCCATGGAAATATATCTGATGTACTTGAGCATTCAGTAAAGGTGTCACTTTCAAAACTGTCATGACGAGCGTCGTGCCAACGATCATAAATCTCAAAAAGTAAGTCATCAACAATGGATGTCCTTTGTTCTGTCAAGCTAAGCATGGAATCATCCATATCTTCCGAACTGATACTTTCGGTTGTTCCAAATCCATATGGGTTACTGTCTGTAGCGGTAGTACTCCGCGACAAATTTAATGCCAAAGGCACTGAAAATGCAACCTCAGTTTCATTCTTCGACATTATGGAACAAGAAGTACCATGTTTACTTTTTCAGCCCCATGTGTAAAAAAGTGTCAACGAATATCTGACATTTAGACCTACAAACTATTTAATATTCATTCATTCTGTTGACAGTGTTGTTGATGTACTGCTTTACAATTTATTTATAGGGCAGTATTCTTTAAAATCGGGTTTTGCTGTGCAAATATCCAATATGTCAATAATAGAATTGTTAAACTATTGAAAATGGGGCTAAATTTCATTCAAGGACTATGTAACAAACGTTGACGTGTCTCTGTTTGGTTATCAGATTGGGTAACATCTGGTGCAGCAAGTTCTATTTGTTGACAAAACTGACAGGAGAGTTCCACTCAATAATTGTGAGTCTCTCTGGACTTTTCCTATCTCAAATTTAAAATTGCAATAATTTACTGGACAATATCCAATTACAATTAATATATCACTAATACATTCGTCATTTGAGTCAATATAATAAATTGATTTCGGGTCATATATTGTTTGTAAATCTAGAAGCAATAAATTTAAAATAGGTATGTCTATCCGGCCTCAACCGGTATTTGCGGGGCCTCCGTGCGTTATATTTAACAATTGACAGTTAAAGTCTGTTTCAGTTCTTTAAATTAATTTAAGACTTAATAAGTTGGCGCTATATTAAATTCCATGAAAACTATATCATCTGATATTCCAGGAATTAATGTGCGTAGAACTTAATTTTGGGAGATTTCTTATGTATTTTTTTCCAGCTGGATTTTTATTCAGTTGTACCAGGCACGCGTAACTGGTATCGGTATCACCAAGAGTGTTACCAATGTCGTAACTTATATTTTTGGTGTTGTGTGTTTTGTTTTTATTGCAATACCAGCCTGCATTGGAGATGAAAAACACCGGCTCCCGTGAGCAATGCTACATTTTTAGCTCCCCTTACCAAAAGCCATGTGAGCGTTTGTCACCACTTGGCGTCCGTCGTCCGTAAACTTTAACATTTTGATTAACTCCTCTGATATATTTGGTCCATATTTTATGAAACTTGACAGTTGGCTGCTATATAAGGTCCTTTAAAAATATTGTCCCAATCCGTCAACAAACATGCCACTATTGACAAATGTTTCAGATTGGCTGTAACATACAAAAATCATGTCCTCTGAAACCGCTAGGCAAAATAGAACCAAACATTATCTGTGGAAGGTCCTTTACAACGTTTGCTCATTTTGTCCCGAACAGAGAAAAAACATGACTGCCGCGGACGATTCTTGTTTCTGATCGACTGATACATTAAAATATTCTCCTCTGAAACGGATTAATATTTGATACGGAGCATCTATAGGAGGTTCTTTATAAAGTTTCCTCATTTTGTCTCGATCGGAGAAAAAACATGGCCTCCATAGCCTATTCTTGTTTCTGATTGACTGATTCATTAGAAAATCTTCAACTCTTAAACTTTTTGGCCAAATGGAATAATATTTTATACATCTGTGGAAGGTTCTTTATAAAATTTTCTCAGTTCGACGCAATCGAACTAAAAACATGACGGTCATGTTTTTAGCCCAATTGTGTCAAAATGAGTAAATTTTGTAAAGGACCTCCCATAGATGTTCCGTATCAAATATTAATTTATTAAAAAAGAGCATTACTGTTATCGCATAAATTTCTACAACAAGGATGCATCCAATCAAGGTTTAAGTCGTCCCTCCTTAAATTTTATGGTCGCCATCACGAATTGATTGATCCATATGGTATCAGTGTATCTAAACTAGTTATGGACCTGTTACTGGTAATACAAAAATAGTTGACATGTTCAAAAATTTGAGATTTAGGATTCCACGACGGGTGTTGCGCGCAGGACAGGTGATGCTTACCCTTCTGGAGCACCTGATCCAACTCCTGTTTTGTAAAGGAGTTCGTGGATTCCAAACTTTTGTTCCTTTTGTTTACGTTTTATCTTTTAGTTTGTTTTAAATATGTCTTGTCTCTTTATACTATGCATTTTTGGTCCCTTGAATGGGTATTCTACACTGAACTGGTATGTATAGCGCTTTTTAATACCTCCATTTGTTGGTAACCCTGTTGTTTTTTTAATAATCACAATGTTGTAATTTTCCGCTTTCGGTTAGTGTCTATATGAATAAATAGCAGCAAAGTGAAACATTCGCAATTTTTGCCATAAATACAGATTTTCAACAGTTGACTATGATTTATACCTAAAGTAAAAATCATAGAGTTTTTTCGTATGAAAATGTTATTTCAAAATTCTTTTTAATAAATATTTTTTAAGCAAAAGAATTTTTGCTGCATTGTTGAATACTCTTATTCATTTTAAACTCTTATATGTATTTTTCGCAAACTTTCTTGCAAAAAGGCGAAAATTCTATACCTTACAAAAAGCTCTTTTCATTTTTTCTAGCTTTATTTCAAATAGGTTTGTAGTTTCACCCAGCTTCTTATATGTCTTATTATAATGACAGGTTTAGCATTCTGTTTAATAAATTGATCAATTGTTGTTTAATGTCCTGGAAAATATTTCATGCATATTCAGGACGATATCAATCAATAAATCATAAAAGGGACTAGCGGGGTAATTTAATACCCACATAAAGCCAAATAGTAACTGTTTTGGTAGGGGCGGGAAAATTAGCTTAAGCAACTCGTCACATACGGACTGCTGATTATAGGCTGTAGCAAAGTGATCTTTAACGTGCTGAGAGCGTGGTAATATCTAATCGTGGGGCACAGAGGTAACGTCGTTCCCATCCGAGACGGGTTGAGAATTAATACATTACGCCTAACCAACGGACTCACCTTCAGAAGAGATTTTTGACTGCTCTGAAATGTTTAGTGAATTGACGTTAAATTCGTGAAAATTTACAAGTGAAGTTCATTGAATCACAATGCCATGCTCTAATCGTGGAAGTAAGATTTGTTTGTAAGTCCAACTGATTTTAAAAAGAGGACAAAGAAAGCTGTGTATCCTTGTAATGATGCTCTTTCAATACTTCATATATTCACGATTAAAAAACCTTAAAAATGGACTATTTTTACTGAATAATTTATTATTTTAAGTAATAAAATTGGCGTCAAGTAAACTTTGAATTTATGTTTTTTTCATTATTACTACAAATATATGGATATTAAGGAAAAATACGTGAATTATTTTTTACTGATTTGATAAGCAAATTGATTCCATACAAAACCAACATCTGTTATTAAGCATTATCTGATTAGGGTACAATGTAAGTGAGCGCCTAGCGCCAAAATGCTACATATTTCCCTAAAGATGAATATATTTACAATTTGATGAGGGCTCATACATGCTAATTTTTATTTAAAATCGTATATTGGTTCTAATAAAATTGATACGACAAACGTAAAACCAAAACCACACATTAAATAAATAACTGGCATAATCTTTATTTTTGGTTTCAAAGCAAGCCATTTCATGTTTAAGTGCCAACAGGCCTGAAATGGTAAGTTTTATACAAAAAGGAAGATATGGGGTAAACGCCAAGGAG
>JAULBM010343150.1:0-12494 GCA_032357055.1 Geukensia granosissima
GTTCCAGTCTTGTAATCGAAACCGTAAATGACGTCTGTCCAATGCAAGTCTGGCAACACAATATCATGGCTGCGAATTGCAGGACGTCCTGGATGGATGTTGTGTTGATCTGATTGGTCGAATTCCCGGGATAGTACTAGCAGTCAAACTGGCGGCCTGGAACCGATTCCGTAGATGGGTCAATCTGATATGGTTGTCCTGACGTTGCGTCGTAACCCTCGTTCTGTTTGTGGATAGTCGGAAACGTTGTTTTGCTGGTTGTAGCGTCTCCATAATGACAGTATTGTGTTTCTGTGACGGCCAAAGTGTCCGGCAACATCTGCTTGGCTTCTTCCAGATTGCAGCATTCCAATTGCACGATTGCGTTCATCTTGAGAGAGCCGTGGTATCAGGAAAATGGATAATGTATCGGAATAAAGATGATTTTCTGTGTGTGTAATGTGCAAACAAACCTTCTGAATGAAAATGAATCGCCAAATGCGTAAGCACGTGAACTGAAGTCAGAAAAGGTGGATATATGGAATACACCGATGACACTTGAAAAAATTGTGCAAAACTTATTGAAGCGTTTTGATGAAGTAAACACCATTAAATGCAACAATCAAAGATATATTTCAATAAAATATTTGTAGAATTAAAAATTTTATCAAATTTTATAGGATGCACAGTTTCTTTTTCCATGATACATATATATTGTTTAAATGCGTTCTTTTTTACTTTGACCTTCAAGCGTCCAAAAATCATGTTATATTACTGCATTGTATCGAAAATATGATCAATTATGCTTTGTTTTATAATTAAAAAGTAAGGAGTATATTCGATAAGGAACGTTTTCGACCTCAGAAGTAAAGTTAAGTATAAATTTGAAGTTTTACATTTGTTTCCAAACTATAATGTCAGATCTTTTTTGACCTAATTTACATTTTTGTTAAAATTGTTATCATAATGGATTTTTCACTGCTCAAAAACTGAGAAATCCATCAAATAAACCGAATATTGTCTAATTTAAACTCGTTTTTTGCCATTTCATTATTAGCCGCACACGTGTTACACCTCAATGTTTACATATATTATGTAGTATTATGAGTTACATCAAATGTGTAAATATTTTAGTGTAACACACATGCCGCCAATACTATTAGAGCCAAAATTCTAAAAAAAATCAACAAAATATAAACATTTTTGAACATTTTGGGAAATTGACGTATTTTAATGACGTCATAGCTAAAGCAAGTTAACTTGTATACGAAAAAGAAAGCTGCACATATCAAGAACATTTATTTTTCAATTAAAAAAACACGTTAAGATAATAATATACTAAGATTTTAATGATGTGTAAATTTTTGGGCCGAAAAGGAACCTTACTGGACCTTCTCTTTTACATATTAAAAACAAAATTAATCGTTTCATTTTCACACATGGATTGTATATTGGAAACACAATTAACAATATTATGTTTAGGGATACCATTTTCGCAAAAATTACCTATTTAAATAATTTTATGAATAAATTATTGGATTTATTGGATGTCTTGTATACACTTTTGTATAATTAAATCCGTTTATAGCCATATATAAACTCAAATGTCGAGCGTATTTAAAATTTAAATAAATTAGACTGATATTAAGGAATTTTTAAACAAACCTGAAGTCGGTTAATCACCCACTTTTCACAGATTAAGGTCAGAAGGTGGACAGAAATGGTGGCTAACATGATAAATTATTATTTTACATTATTAAAAGCAAACTTTATCGTTTCGTTTTGGGTTGATGCTTTGGTGCTTTGAAATTTATTTCATTTTAATTAGAGATAGGGTTTTTTAGCCAAAATTGGAAATTAATGAATAAAATATTGGGCTTATTTGATGCCACATATATACTATTACTTAATTAATATCAGGCTATAGTTATATAATAACTCAACTGTCGAGCGTATTTAAAATATAGAGAAAAATGGAAAAAATCTGCAATTTTCCAAATTGTTTTCTTTTTTTACATTTGAACACCTTTACGGCAGAAGAAACAATATTAGGACAAAAACAAATCAAAGTATTCAAGTGTATTAAGAAACATAAAAAATTGCATTGAAGGTCACAAAGGCAAATATATGGTGGTTGACAGACCAAAAACTTTAATTTTTTCAAATATCTGTTGGGGGAAGGGTTAATATTTTTGCCACAACTTTTTTTCGTTGCTCAAATCAATATAACTAGACATTTTGGAAAGTCTTTATACAGACATTTCTAGGGATTCCAATGGTTTAAAATTATATTGACAGAAATATCACACGGGGCAATAAAAAGACTCCCAAATCTCATGCGTGTTCCAAAATTGCATTGTTAACATGTTTTTTCATTAATAATATGTATTGGTCCCATAGGGATGTGGGGATGCACAATAGGCTATCCTAGCCCGCGGATTTAAACCAAATGACCACAATTCCGGATAGGCACATGAGACATGTGATGGGGTAAACTAGTTTAGTGGGATCCCAACCCTCCCCTAACAAGTAGTCAAAGGAAAATCAAAGAAAACAAGAGCAGTAACAAACGAACTATAAGAATTAAAGAGAAACCACCCATTCCGACTTACATACCTTAGTAACAATAAATATACTAACAATAATACATGCAGACTCTCGGTAGAATTCGTGTCATGATATGATTTAGGATTATTTAACAATAACTTTAGCTGCATGAACTGAAGAAAGAGCTTTTTGAAAATCAAGAATGTTACAATCATTTATTTGCGCTGTTAGAGGTTTTTCCTTTTTTGAAAAATGCTTACGACCCTGATCTGTGATTTTTCGCGCCCGGGTTACCGTGATAATGATGTGAAGTTTTAAAGCCTTCTAATGTACTAGGCATTCAGGATGTGGAACAAACAGCACACACTTGTTTTTCTCTTCCGACTTTTCTTAACGGTAGTGTCTTTTATGAAAAATAAACAATATAACGAATTTCAGAATGAACACTGAATAACAATATAATTATATGGATATCTTGTTATGAAGCTGGAATGAAGTTGCGAAAGCAAGACTGATATTACTTTCCGGTGACAGTTTTTTCTTTATATCTCTGCAACTACTGAACGTAGGAGGACCTAGGAGGACCCAGTTTGGTGTGCGTTTAATTTGTGTTATGACATTGTCGGATAACCACATGACAAATGTAGTTTCTATTTTTTCTCATGCATTTAACTTTATGAAAATATGACGATCTCTAGATTTTGAACTTTCGTCAACTGCTTGAAAAGATGTGGTGTGGCCACTCTCTTCGTATCTTTCCTCTCTTTAATTCTACAGAGGAATTTAAAACTGTTCTAAATAGCTTTCGTCGCACGATTACATGTAGAACAGATAAACTGTTTTATCAAACTTAATACTTTTTATGTCATCTCCACATGTTTACATTTGTAAAGTATCATTTCAGAAATAATTATAAAACTTTTTTAGAGCAAATTAATTCAGATAAACAACGAGATTTTTAACGGTAAATAGAAATAACCTGAAATGAAGTTAAGGTTAGAAGGTTAGAATTTGCAATGGATTTCCTTAAGTAGAAACATGGACCTGATAATAATCAACAGTAGCATAAAGTTGCTTTTTCCGAAATTGTCCGACATGGTTTTGAAACTCTTTGCATAGATTTCCTTGAAAAAACACGACTTTACAAATGTTTAATAGTCAATAAAAGGAATTCGAAGATACCAAAGGGACAGACGGAAATCTTTAAGTCAGAAGACTATATACACATTTATTTATGTTTTAAAATAGAACACATGGTGATACGGAGTAAATATTCATGACACAAAAATCTCATATGTACTAGAAAATTCCAAGCACAGGAACATCGCTTAGATTGCTGTTCTCATCTCAAAGTCACAGTGAGACCTTCAACACGGAGTAAAAACTCGAACCTCACTGTAAGTTCAAGACGGCCCCTAGCACCGGTTTGAACGGAATGACGACACTACATCTGTGCATTGAAGAACACAAATGCGGGGTAAGGTCAACAAATTACATATATTCACCTGCAAAGAACTAAAAAAATCTGTTATAATTTGCCCGACAGTAATACATACAAAATCAAACACGATGATTAAACAAACACAGGGCAATCAAGATTTTGTTAAATGACCTGGCTGTTTTAAATAGCTTGAATAGGGCAGATAGTCCCATTCTCGTGTATTTTCTCTATTTAACATATGAGATGAGACTTAAACATGTATTCCAGTTTTTCATAACCAGAATTATCCAATAATAACAATCCCAAGGAGATTTCCCTATCCTCTCAAATTAACATGTTGATCCATATCTAAAACATAAACTATTATTATCCCCACCACAAAATCATATATAATCTTGATGGTCATTAAATAACTACATTCACTTATAAATATATGGGGATATCCTAAGGTGATTCCTATTCCTTCTAATTTATGTATGGCATAATATCTTAAAAACAGTTTATACTCTATATCAGAGTTTGTTGCAACGTGCAAAAAGGTTGTGAAAGAAAAACTGTCTGCCATATTCTTATAAATAGTGGTTATTTTGTAGATTGAGAAAAGTGCATATAACTTGCAGTGATACTTTTTAGCAATCAACATGTATTTTAAGCTGCGCCGAGTTTTTAATTTTCTGCGGGGATTTTACATTACAAAATTATCAATCTGTTTACTGGAAGTGGCTCTTTGCAGAGGTCTTTTGCGGTAGCACGAGAGTTCTTGACCGTGGGTAATTCTTTCATTTGATTATAATAAATACAAAGACGGAAATGCACAAAATCATTTAATAAAGCCCGAAATTTGCACTCCAGAAAAGCTTGACATAGAGTATAAATCCTACCTCCTTAACCAGTTATATTTGTGTTTGGCATAAGAATATAAAATTTCATGGATTCCAGGCATTTTTTCCTTTTGTTTTTGTTTTGTCTTTTAGTTTGTTTCAAATTTGTCTTCTGTCTGGACTATGCATTTTTGATTTCTCACATGGGTAGTCTATTCTGGACTTAAAGTTTACGTTGGGCCCAATTGGATGAGGGTATATCAGTCAACTTTCCAAATCTTTAATATTTCAACAACCATTGCGATTCGTCATATAAGGGCTTATCCATTGCTTTAGATAAGGATTCCAAAAGGGAATATATATACACATCTTAAATTTATATATAAAAATACAGCTATATAGCTTTCGGTGACCGGGTAATGCCTTTCCAAGTCAGCGTATCGAGAGATAGAGCACAGTGCATGATGTATTGTTGCGTATAGATGGTATTTTTCATTTTTACAGGCAAAATACCCCAGCTTTTCATGTATGTTAAAAAGGATCTCTTTTTTCTTCCCGAAAGAGCAACGAAAAATCAATTTGTACAAACGTCTTGAATTTGTGAAAACTCTTTAATATACCTCCCCCACCGGATCTCTGAAGCATCAGATGATATAAGGTTAACATGGAATCAAAGAATTGTCTGAAAATTAAACTTACAGTGTAAGGGATAAATTTTGTACCTGCAAATTTTTGTCCTTCCCTCATTGCGATTTGACCTCACGCTGCTCTGACATTTTGTGAGATTTATTTGATGCTAGATATCACCCTTTTACAATATATCTAGTTTTGTACTGCTTGTGCCTATATTTTCCCACTTCATTATATGCCCTAAAACAGTAAACAGTAGCAGAAATGAACCATTTAATCAAAAAAGTTCTTTTTGATAACCATTTTGGTTATAAAGTGTATATTTATATGGTAAAAAGAAATCAATCTACAATTCTTGTTTCTTGTTCCTTACTCTTTAGTTTTGGCAGATTTTAGGCAAAACAGCTTTATTTACCCTACGCCTTTCTGCAAAAATTCGGGATCATCTTCACAAACATGTTGTTGTTTGCTATGGAAACAAACATGGTTATTTTTTTAAATTTCATTTCTAGATTTCATGTTATATCAAACTTCCCTACAGATGATATTAAATATTATAGAACAGGTTCTAGACGCACAATTTTTCCCAAATTTATCGTTAGCATGGTAACAGAGTGGAAAAATAAAAGAGAGGGGCCAAAATACGTTTTGTCCCAAATTTCAATAGAAGTTCACAGAATAGGTCCCCGCCATAGAGAAAAAAGTAGTTGAGCTTTGACATTTTCAAAATGGCTTCCGTTGCTATGGAAACATACAACAGATGTTTGTAATTTTATGATATTTACAAAAGATTTCTTTTCTATCCAAATAGATTTAAACTTCATAGAATGCTAACCATGATGGGGTGATATGCTTTTAAGTTTAAAATTTTCAAAATGGGTTAATTACCACTGAAATATTTTTTTCCATTTAGTAGTTCAAACAAAGAGTATAAAAAATCTCGTTTTAGCTATTAGTTTAGTGGGATCATAAAAGTTTTGTGTAATTTTTATCTGTTCATCATACATGTCATACGTATATAAAACATTACACGATACGCATCTAAGATATTCTGCTTTAATGATTGAGTTGCTATTTAAAAATGATATTATTGGATTTTTTGCAGACAGGTATTACCATAGTTGATACACCAGGAGTTAATCCAGACGATATTGAACTCACTCAGCGTATGTTTGACTATTTACCAAAAGCACTGGCATTCATAATTATTCTTAACACTACAAATGCAGGAGGCGTACAAAGTGACAGGGTAATTTTCTTATACACTTCATCTTAGCGGACATTCCGTCTAATTACATTAAGACAATCACAGGTTGTAGGGTTGGATAACAAGCAAACCAAGTAATTTGGCAAAAATTCGATATAAGAACAATACGATATGCGCGTACATGATAGGCAGTTCAGTCTTTAGACAGATAGAGTTGAAGCGAAAATCTCACACATTGTTTATTAAATTTTCCGAGTCGACCACTCATTAGAGCACGTAGGTCTGATTTAAAGATAAGTTTCGATAGTTTTAGTAAAACAAATTAAAATATCGTTTCAGTATACTCAATAAGTTATCAATTAAACGTTTGAATAAACTTTGATTAGCAGACAACTATTTTACATCATTACAAGCAGTTATAATGGTATTAATACAGACGACTTTAAAGAGAATTTAGAAACGAGCAAAATATAAACTCGGAAGATAAACACTGGTGTGGCAAAAATAAAAATAATAGCAAATGACATGTGGAGTCAGCAACATAAAGAATATCACAAATAAAACTACATAGTATTCATTAAACAATCTAAATTTCAAATAAATTTGACATCGGTTATTCTGAAAGGGAAGCTCATATAAGAATGATGACCGAAGTCTTTGATCTTTCAACGCTAGCATGTGTCTTACATATAATACGGATTAACGACAGCCTACATACAAGCATCACAACTTTGCATATACTGGGATATAACAAATTAGCACAATTTTTTTAAGCTTTGCATTTTCGCGGCCTGTCCTGGCTGTATTCTCATAGCCGATGCACGCTGATAAATGATATCGGGTTTTTGGAAAATAAATTTGAATTGCACCATATAGTGTTATATCAGAGCGATTGAAAAACCTGAACATAGTTTTATGACATCACAAAATGATACCGAAGCTGCAGCCAGATATCATAAAATCAGAAGACAAAACCGTGGCCAACAAAAAAGTAACAGAGGACAAGCATAGTACGCAAAACACTACACTGAAAACTTATGCTATAGTATCACGAACATTACGAAAACTAAGGTGAAAACAGGTGTTCCGAGGTCATATTACCGTGAAGTCTTTCTTCAAATGAGGCCGCCCAAAGATCTTGCAAAAAAAAAAAAAAAAAAAAACAATAAAGTAATATTTCAGTCGTAATTATCTTTAGGAATGTGGGAAACTCCTGTCAGATTCTTGTTGTTATAATTAAATTTTAATTAATCAAATTCAAAGTTTACTTTCACGTTGGATTTTAATCCGCTTGACAGTTTTCTCTGTACACCTGAAGTACATTTTGGTTTGGTTCTGGTCATAAAATACAATTTTAATTTATAAATTCAAAATATACTTTCACGTTCGATTTCAATCCGTTTGACAATTTTCTCTGTACACCTGAAGAGATAGGAACAGCGGGTAATCAAAACAAAATGACAATGTTTGCGAATCAAATTTTATATACTTATACTTTGTTGAAACGAGTAAAATGGTATGAAAAAAAAACTGTCTGTCGTATTCTGATATAATATTGTTTATTTTGTAAATTGAAGGTTTTCCGAGTTTTTTGTAATTCTAAACGGGAATAAACTTTGTTAAATCAGCTTTTTGTTGCCGAACGTGGCTCTCTGAATCCGATAGCGCGAGACCGGGATTACACATTGCCATCGCTGCGTATTATTTACGTATTTAAAACTAGTATTGGATGCAAAAATTAATTGATGCATACCTGTATAGTTAAAAGGTTATTCTTATATGGATCACGTTGGTTAGCAACGGACATTTTCCCTGCTGATACTGAAAGTTGAAACCGGTAGGAAAATGTATTAAAATTTGAAATTTTTATTCATTTGTTAATGTGAAAATATAATTGCATATTTATCTTTGAGAATTTTATTTATATTTTCCTTGTGCAAGCATTGACAATTTAAAATATATAATTATACAAAATTATTATATCAACGAAAAATTACAGAAATAAATCCCATTATTGAGCCCCAAAAGTGCTTCATTCAATTCTCAGTTCCCCTTATGCGCATACATTTATTTTTTTTAATCATTCAACTTAAACACAGAAACATCAGCTGTCCACATGAAAAACATTTAATTCAAAATGATAATTGTCGTATTGTTTACAATAAAGTTCAATAGCAGTTTTATAATGAGTTAAACAAATTTTACATTAATCACGGATTTTATATTTCATTTTTTTTCTGTTGAATCCCTGTTAACATGGTTAATATACATGTCGGCATGATCTTTGGAATTAATTTATTGTATACCACATTAGCTCCGTCCTGTCCCTAGAAAGGGCAACTTTAACAATTCAAATTGTTACCCATGCAGGGGGAGGTACAAAGTTTAGAGAACCATTTCTATTATTATTTGGTTTGATACAAACAGATTTACATCAAATGATTACAGTAAAGGAATATTTTCTATAATATTGTATCCAAGAGTCCAAGTGGAATTTTGAATTTCTTCATTTTCCAACAAAGCAAATTAGAGTGCATTTCACAGAGTTATCATTGAGAAAAGATGTCTTTTCAAAAGGATCTTATGAAACAGTTATTTTTAGCAGAAAATTCCATTTTAATGGATTTTTTACTTCATTTTGTTTCTAATTTTCCAACATTTAGTATAGATTTTGAAAATAAAATAGCTGCATTGACTTAATACTAATATCAAGCATTTAATTTGGTAAATCGTTGTGGCTTCAGACATTTTATTGATAAATTTAGGTAATTCAAACAAAAAATAACGACATTATCCAGTCAGAGCTATTTGTATTTGGATTTGTCGATTTTTGCTATTCTCTTTTGAGAGAGTATATTTCTGGCACTCATTTCATGTTGGTGTAAGTGCGTATCTGTAACACTCGCTATAAAAAAGCATGATTCCCTAAGACTTCAGAGGTGTAAAAGCTTAAGCAGTTTTTTCTTAAACAGCGTTTAAATATTAGAAAAAAAAATGTAAACAATTATAGCAAGAGTGACACGTTTTCTCCAAACATTAACAAATAAAGGAAGGACAGAGGTACATTTCAAAATGGAAATGCTTCTTTTAACTCAGCTTTTAGAGAGATGAACCATGGCATTTTATTGAAATATTTATGTTCTAAATCAAATTTGTCTCTTATTAAAATGATACCAGTGAAATGCTTTATTTACTGTCGATATTGTGTATTTTCTAACCAGTCACAGATGTATAAACAAAGACAAAATAAGAAAAACTCTAGTTTGTCTAGTGTAGAATACTCATACGAGATATCAAAAGTGCATAGTCCAAAGAGACAAGACAAATTTGAAACAAACTAAAAGATAAAACATTGTCAAAATAAAGAAAACACTTGGAATCCACGAACTCCTTTACAAAACAGGAGTGTGATCAGGTGCTTATGAAGGGTATATGCACCCCCTGTCTTGCCCGTTTCCTAGATGTCAAAATCGGTGTCAAACCATGATGTTAAAGACAGGAATGTAAATCTGTGCTAAATCCGGAAGGATTCCACGAACTCCCATTTAAACAGGAGCGGGACCAGTTGTCATGAAGGGTAGGCATCCCATGCCTTGTGCGGAACATCTGTCGTGGAATCCTAAATCTCAAATCCGGGTTATCGTCAATCCGAAAGTTTTAGGAGGGACGACTTCAACCTTTATTGGTTGTATCCTTGAGCTTGTTGTAGTAATTTATGCAGCAAAAGCAATGCCCTCTTCAGAAAATCCTGTTACTTGGAACAGGCACGAGAGTATCGAATCAACCTCGAAACATAAACCCCGTAGGCAGGGTAAGCTAAATAAATACGGGAAAAGTTGAATAGGCGGATGACTTCATAAGACATCAGTCTGAGATTAATATAGATGTATCGCATTATTTTAATGTTTTTATGTATTGTTATGACCTTTTCAATTTTTGAAAAATTGACTACCATTTATTACCTTTAACTGAAATCAATATTCAAAAGAAAAAGGCATAGCATTGTATAATAACATAAAACACTGCAAATTTGCTTCTATTTGTGTTGTATTTCTTGTAATTTTCTAAATTCCGATACATTCGTCTTTGCTATCAACGTCGATGATAATGATATGTGGAACCTAAATTTACTTATGACAGTCTCTGCGCAGTAACTGTTTATTCAAGTCCCGATGGGTAACAGGTCCAGGATTACATGGCTACCATACGTTTATTTTTAGAAAGGAAAAGACAAAATATATAATTTTGATAGGAGGATCCATTTATATCTTCCGATTTTTTCAATTGTTTTTTATCCTTAGAATAACTCTGCTGGTGGACATTTGTCTCCGAGGGTATTCACCAGCCAGGTTGTCAGACTTGTCAAACATGAAATTTATCAAACGAGGTTTTACAGAAATTTGCTGCATTTGCTCGAATTTTAAAACACTGATAATATGGAAAATAGGTATACACTTAGTAGTTGTGCTTGCAGTCGGATTTGGCTTCCCATTTCGGTTTGTTTGGATTTGGGTGCTTTTTGTTATATTTGAATCTTTAACTTCCTATGGACCGGTTCTAATGCTACCGATGATAGGTTACTCCTTGAAATGTACATTTACGGAATTCGAAAATACCAAAGTGGCAGACTTTATCGTCGGAAGTCGGAAGACAAAACCATGCCCAACAAAATAAAACGAACGACAAACATAGAACACATGACACTACATTGAAAACTAAAGCTGGAGTTACAAAAACCCTTCGAAAACCAGGATTAGCATAACTTAATTTTCCATATTATTTAACATTGGTAATTTTGTATTAAGAACAGAACTTATCGTAAGAAATCGCGGAAAAAAGTCGACCATATAATGAAAACATCTTCAATATCATTAATGTTGGAAATTCTTTACAATACATTAATACCATGACTGGGTGCAGGGTGTTGGGGCACCTAAAGTGGCGTCATTTTACTAGTAATAAAGAATCCAATGGCTGGCGACGCTTCAAAATTTCTTTTAATAGAAACAATTTTGTGTGTTTGTTACGAGTTTTGCATTGATGTATTGCTTGTGCGTTTTTAGTTTTTGCATTAATTTTTATATTTCACTAGACTGAAAATTATTTCAGAATAGTTAAATGAATCAATTCAATAGATTGTTAAATTTGACCCTTCACTCTAAATTCAGAAATATTTGCGCGCATTTAAAAAATTTCGACTTTTAGATTACTGATAATTATGAGAAATTTTTTTTTCTAAATTAAACTGCTCGATATATTTAGCGATTGTACGTATATGTGCTGATAATGCTTTAGTATTTCGTATGCAATTTTAAAACGTTGCATTGATTTTTTTTTGTATTTTACCATAAAATTGTGACGGATGCGGCTTAATTCTAAAAGGTGCGGGGAATTTTTTATTTGATCCAAATATATCCACAGATCATTTTCTCAACTGAAAATTTGTAAAAGAATCCGTATTTCAAGAAAGTACTTCATGGATAAATTTACATACACGAGTCCAGTGTAGTGTTGTTTAGATATACTTGATGTTTAAATATACACAGAATTTATTTTATTAATTCAAGAGACGTTAATTGCGTATTTCATAGTGAAAAACGTCGAAAATTGACCAAAAAGTCAAATGAACAAAATGCCTACACATGAAAAATTTTGAATTATTTATTGATTACATGAGAATCATTTGATTATAATTGTCAGTATACTTTTTCTTCCGAAAGAAACATTTCATTAGACACATAATATTTACATTCGTTGATTATAGCAAGATTTACTAATACAGTAAAATACATAATTACCAATGTTAAATAAATATGGAAAATTTAGGTATGCTATATGTACATTTCAAGGAGTAACCTCTCATCAGTAG
>JAULBM010343160.1:0-12493 GCA_032357055.1 Geukensia granosissima
GCTATATTTGAATCTTTGACTTCCTATGTTTCGGTTCTAATGCTACTGATGAGAGGTTACTCCTTGAAATGTATATAGAACATACATAAATTTTCGCTTTTTATTTAACATTGGTAATTTTGTATTTTAAGCAAGTTAGTCCCATATTGAGGTAAAACGTAATTGCTTTGTCCAAAATTAAACAACTGCTAAAAAATTTCCTGTCTCAACTAGAATGGATATAGAAGTTTGTAAAATGTCACAAGGTGGTCAACATTGATTGCAGATTTTCTGGCGCACTGACAACAGAAGATAATAGTATTTATTAATAATAGGAGATATGGGATTAATACAGAGATTTAATATCATTATCCATGAGACAGTCATCAAAAACGTGTAAATTACAAACTTCTACAGGTTGCCCTAATGCCTTAAATGATGGATACATGTATACATCCTAATGCAAACTGTTAAAGGACTCGAAAATAAAATGTGATAATAGTCAAATAAAATTTCAAATAAATAAACTATGCAAAGCAAGTAACACTTAATCATAAAACAACGACATTCATTGAATTAAGATTCCTGGCGTGGGATAGGCACATTCAGTATAAAGATTAAACGTGTTTATGAATAATCAACCCTCAATCCTCCTGTAACAGTGCTGTTAACAAACGACATCAAAACCATACTTTAAAAAGTAATTTATAAGATTTAACTTTTTAAGTCGATACATCATACGCAGATAATAAAAAAATAACTCAAGAGACAGCAAGATGTTCCGACTTAAAAAGTTCAAGCCATTTATAAGAGCTAGTTCAATATCCAAACACAGTTAATATCAAATCTGTTTACGTCTGGTTTGATTTAGTGTAAAAATATCATTAATAGCCGAAGAAAACAAAGTATTGTTCAAACAAGTGCCAAAATTTAAAAAAAGTATCGACAGCATGTGGGACAAAAAATTTACAAAATAATGACTGAAAACCTTGGTGTAAATTACGGAGCAGTCTATGTTTATACCAAAGAAGACTATGTTCAAAGATCTCAAAATAGTGTTATAAAAATTAACTTGATGTATAAGCTTATTCAAGTAACTGACTTGTCCAAATGGTTGTGTTTAAATTTACGAGCTTTATTTACCACTTTTCCATTAAAGTTTGGTGCAATATAATTCTGACTGTGCTGGAAGCAGTTCATTATTACTGCGTTCAATTTATATTGTTTAGGTTCTCCGCTAATCGGAGTATTTTATAGAAAATTTACACGTACATATTGCATTTAGTTGAGATCGATCTTCTTCAATCATCAGACGTAGAATGAAGCCAGAAAATCAGACAAATAAACACAAGAGTAATTTGGGCTAACTACCACGTATGTAATAAAAACTGTTATAAATTGTTAATTCATTTTATGCAATATAATTTCTCCGTACTATAACGGATTTATCACCCTGAATTACATTCGAACTGTGTTTTTTTACAGTAATATTCTATCGGAACATTCCTCGTTTATAATTGTTGTTTTAATTTATTTACATGAAATTCAATTGAACATATTGTAAATGCGATTAAATTTTTGTACTTTCAAAATTTTACCATCAGAATTTGGGAAATTAAAGGTTTGAATTTTTACGGATTCTGTCATTCTTACTAATCCATTGTTGAAGCTAGCTGCACTGGCAGCATACTGATCCCTCTTATTTTATATAATAATCATATTAAGGTATTCGGACCAGAATTCACTAAGTGATTATTTAAAATACCCGTATTTCCTGGCAGAACCTTAAGGTGTCAAAACACTAATTCACCCTGGAAGTTGGAACACATGCAAAAATAGTGCTAAAATTACACAATATAGTCCCATTCATAATTTTCAAAAACAATAAACCCATTTTAATAAGTAAAATTTTGTTTGAAAGATAGATGTTTTCGGATGAATTTGAGCCCAGGTTTGATCAGTTGTAGGAGTGATTTGAGATATGTCAACATGTTCCAACAACGTGTCGCTAACGAAGGTTTCCAGGAAGTAAAAATGTTTTTTTTTCTACAGGAGGGTTCGTAATGGGAGTCAGTGTTTCACTAGAAGACTTAAAACCTATAATGATTTTTTGTGTGATGATAGCCATGACATGTGCAAATCTTTTTATATATGGTCTTTGCCTAGTTAAAGTTAAGGTAAAAGGGTTAGACTAATTTCAACATTCTCGAATTTATTTGAAAATCTTAAAGAAATGAATTAGTGCTTTTTCTCCTTAAGTAATGACACCCTGAAAGATCAGCAAACTTCGGAATATACTATTAATGGAATTTAAACCTAATAGTAATTAACACAGGTTTACAGATATCGTTTTACTATTCAGAAACAATTTTACCGTTTAGAATTAATGAAAAAAAATCACAATTGCGCCTGTATTGTTAAAAACTGGAAATATTTGACCGTAACTTTTATTATGGTTCGAATAGTAGTCTGGACACTACACAAAACTTTATTTTTAATTAATCCTCCCATCCTATAATGCAAGGAAACTACTACAATTATATGTGTAAGTCACCAGGGAGTCTGATAAGAGCATAAGTTTACAAGCTTAACCTTGAAAGACCCAGTATGCATATTTTCGATCTGATAATGAGGCAACACGTGGTGTGACGTCAGTTTGGCTATTTACATTATTTTTCCATTGTTATTATAAAGCAATTTCAGGATGAAATAGTGTGTTGTATTTTGTTTTAATTCCCTTGGTATATGGTAGGATTTTAAACACAATTTGTCATTTCAAAAACGTTCTTTAGAACTAAAACAATATGTTATGATGTGATTATTCATTTGTACAAATTGCCATTTTTGGGGGAGTGGGTTTTTTAAAATCAAACTAACATTAAACTAAAACAACTAAGTATACGCTCAAAGCATTTCACTGCTTAACAGTTTAGTAGATATCCAGCCGATACTTTAAATCTGTTAGGATACTTAGGTTGAAAGGCTGTTTCAACAAGAGAAAAATAATCATTTACGAACCTCATTTGTTTGATGTATCCGACACCATTTTTTCTGCAGTTCTAAAAATTTTTTAAGGAAAGGCATAAATCGAAAAAAAAAATAAGCGATGGCACAGATTGACAATGTTGACAATTCTACTCGGTTTATAAAATCTAGGCCTGATACACGGATTTTGATCATGTCAAGATATCTCCTTAATTTTTGTTTTATATGATGTAATACCGGTTTCGCATTCTTAATCTGTGTTCGGTAACCTCTAGTGTTTTGACAATTTTTTGAGACAAGGATCATATCTTGTACTCATAAATAACGGCGGTTTTGCATATTTATCGTTTTTCTTGTGCGTTAAAATTTGCTGCCCGTCTTTTTTAAAACCTCGCTAATATTTTTTTCCATTTGAGTATCCCCTGCTAAACTGCACTGTTTTTAAATCCGCTGTATGGTCCACGTTGTTATTATTTATTTTGTATCCATGTCATATGTAGACCATATAACTTAAAACTAGAGTTTCAAGTTTGATCAACCCGGCAAGTTACACGTGTTAATTATGACAGATATTACGTTGGAGACTTTGTCGGTTTAACGCCTTAAGTCTACAATTCGACCATGTATACAAATCTGTTGCCTTTATAAATATGTATATCTAAAAAATCTATATTCGTCTCGGAAATGTTGAGAAGGAAATTTGCAAAAATGTGGAAATTACGCCCCATTTGCGATCTCAAAGAATAATTTTTGTTATCTAAATAAATAATTGCTTGAGAATGAAATTCAACGATTTGATATTGTCAACAGGAATAGTAGACAATTCTTTGTCGCTCTCAATGTAACTTTACAATGAAAAATGATTTTTTCAGTTGAAAGAAGACGTGTTATTATTGTTGATGAAAATGTCACCGAATATCGTTGTTTTGGCAAGTGTTAAGTAGTTGCCTTGATCTGCTACAAGATTATTAATTATCGGGTCTTTTTCGTTAATTTTCGGAATCGATAATATTTTGAGTGTGAAATTTCTTGATTATACACGTGCGGCCAGGTTTGTGTCATCGCAGTTCAAGCAGAAAGTTTTATTTTAATTATTTCTGGTCAAATACAATAATTTTGATGTGTCCCGACTTCTTTAAGCCCAAAACTCTTGTAAACTTTACTGCATTATATGTAAGCTAAATTAATTGGGAAATAGTAACTTGAGTTCTTATGAAATATATCATGTTCTGAAACAAGGCTTTACGTCCATACAATTTATGATCAATCTTCATGAGCTAATATAGTTAATGTGAAGGCCAAGATTTTATTTTATCTTTTTCTTAATGAAGGGTATATCAAGATCTGGGACAAGACCAATTGAATTTTCTTAACATACACATATTGATTGGTATTTAACGACACGTAGGTAGTTTTCAGCCATATCGGCGATACCGATATTGACGTTTTTGAATTAAAGGTGTATGACAAGATTATTGTAATTGTGTAATTCTTTACAAGTGTATCTGACGGGTGATCGCCTTTCCATTGAAATAAAAAAAAATATGATTTATCCATGAATCAACTCACACTAGGTGTAGCTCTGTTTAATGTGTTCATTGGCTTTAACAACACCCAAAAACAATAACGAAGTTAAAATGGTATTTGTTGATAAAGCAACAAAATATTTACATACTGGTAAAAGTCAGTTTTGTCACAAAATCTAAAAAAATGAAAACAAACTAGTATCAAAATAGTAACATCAAAGGTGGGGAGTGGTAAAAACGCCACTCCCCAAACATGTACATTAAAAATGGCTTAACCAGCTACAATTTTACTTAGTGAAATAGGAACAATGTAAAGCACTATGTATTCAAATAAGCCTGAGATAAATTTGGAACAGCAGGAGGGTGTTTATTTGGATGAAATATTCTTCAAAGATTGTAAACAAAGATGGCGACTGAGGATTTAGGCTAATACCTTGCTGTAACCAATGTGTGTTACCTCCCGCCTGACAATTTACAAAGTGAAACCGAGTTGTCTTGCTTTGTACGTTTAACTTTATCCGTACTGGTATATTAACCTTGCATAAAACTATTTATTTAAATAAATTGCCTTTATGCATGGATTAACTCACACTAGGTGAAGCTCTGCTTGATGTGTTCTTTGGCTTAAACAACATCTAACTACAATTTTGAAGATGAAATGATAATTTATTATTAAATGACAGTTTGATAAGCATCAAAACATTTAAATAATGGTAAAAGTTAGTTTTGGAACAAAGTCTCAAAAATGAAAACAAACTAGTATCAAAATTGTAACATCAAAGGTGGGGAGAGGTAAAATCGCCACTTATTGGCACTGGTATTTGGAACCTCTATTTCAGCACAAAGCCAATGGCGATAATCCCCATCCAAAACCTAGTGTGAGAGCTGAGCATTACACCATATCCAGAATAACATACTCTAATACTATGAAATTCAATGTCAAATAATCTAAAATTATGCAATTAAACTTCAAAATAGTGTTTAAAAACAAAAAGGTAAGAAAAACCTATACCGTTTAAATAGTCTAAGGGTAATTTGGCACATATGAAAGCATTGCCTCTAAAACTAGTAAATATTTCAAAATTTAAACATACCTACAATAAAAATGAATAAGTAAAAAACCATAAAGCTAGAAAAATATTTTCATAATATGATAGATCATGACATTTTCAAGATGCTCTTGACATCGAAGGCAAATAATAGACACATTATATTCATCAAAACCCTTACTTTTGTTGACATAAAACCGTATTGTATTACACTAGTTTCTCAAAATTATAGCAGATGTATAAACCATAATTTGAATGCAGAAATCTCCCAGATGTTCTGGTGACCATGGGATTTTATTAGACAACAGAAAAATTGTAAAAACATACATATGTTTATATATATATATGCTAACAGTGTGTGTGACCAGCAATCATAAACACCCTTTTCATACAATAAATAAAGGTATCAAAACTAGTCCTAGAATACGAAAACAACATTACACCAAATCTTTTTATGTGTGCTTTTCTAAAAGGACCTGATGCACTTGTCACCAAGGTCACTCAAAAGTTCCATATATTTGCATGCTTAACAAAATTTCTAAAAAACATGACCAAATGCTCTTGCCCCCACGGTCAATTTAGTCAGTCTCTATAGCATTTAAAACTTAATCATAGGAATGCGTTTATATTTTTAATGCATTTTTTAACGTCCCATTTTTTCTTCTAATATCCCCTAAGGGCAGCAGTAGTGGCTTCTCCTATAAGGAAACTGTGGCCTTTATCTAATTTAGTTTCCAGGCCACATCCAATTAGTAAATGTTGAGTTGTTGGGTAAAATCTGTTCTAGAAAATTGGGGAACCACCCATGAACGAAAATAATGGCCGAGATACTGATTTTCGCAGCTGAAAATATTTCCATAAAGCTAAAACTGGACATAAATCCGTGTCTTTTTTTGTTTGCTTCACCAGAATGAGATGTTTCTGACCCTTATTGTGTTAGATAGATATTGTTAATTCAAAAGCGTATGGAACCAGAGAGCCTGTTTTTTTTTTAAAGTTGAACACTGTTCACAGTCATAAATGTTCATTTTTTCCATTGTTATAAGTAAACTCCCCTTTTCTTTGAAAAAACAGTAAAGCTACTAAATACATAGCTTTGATCAACACTAATGAAAAATGTGACTATGTTGTAATTTGTAAGGATGAAATTAAACGCTTCATAATGGATGGTGTAACAGACAGTCTTATATCATTGGAGCCTTTTTGTTTTGGTAACCTTGTAAACACTTTTTTCGATAAAGTTATGAGTTGGGTCATCAATGTTGTAAATTTCATGTTGGTAACTCAATGCAGAAATGCAAATATATGTACATGTAGTTTTCTGGTTCTGAAAAGATAACAGATCACTCAATGGCTTGATGTTAATTGTTTTGAAATAGCTGGAGAATTTAATAAAATAAATAACATTGATTCAACTGTGTGAACCTTACAATATCACATACTTATTTTACTTTCGGTTAAATTATTAAATTACTTATAATAATTAGATATTAACCGTAAATTGTTAGGCTTTTAGGTATCAAATATCAACAAATACACGCATAAGGCATATCCACATTGCCATGTGTACCTTCTTATCAGTATGTAATATTTTAAAATGTGTGTCATAGTAAGTCACATAAATAAACTAATTTAAAAACAATTTCTTCCACCGTTTTTATGTTTGCATTCGGAATGTCAGTGTGATTGAAAAATTAGGTTTTCTGGTGCTCTGCGGGACAGAATAGTTTCAAAGGTGCGAATATCTTGTGGCGCTAATACTTTTCCTACACTTATGCCATGCAGAAATACTGACGGGTTAGGGTTACGATAAAAAAAGTTGTCAGGTGTAGAATTCTGCACATGAAAAAGTAGCCAACTGACATGGCAGCTGCCGAGCACTAAAGTAGACATAATAAATGGAACAAATTTCACCCATAGTCCTATAACATTGTACCTCGGGCGGCAATATTTACTGTTTGTTAATTAATTTATTTTTTATTCTTTATTTTTGCAATTGACTATTTGTTGTTAACATTTTGCTGTTTTTTCTATCAAGCTGGCGCCGCGAGGTCCTATCAACCCAAAACCCATAGCAAATGGAAAATAAAATACAGAAGCTCAATATATGCACTGAATGTGATTAATATATACTTACAGTCGTTCAAATAAGTATCCCACTAGGTATCTCCGTCCTTTAGGCACTAGTCCTCTGAAAGGGGCGTTCCTGATTGTGGGGGTTGTATAAATTCACAATCAGTCCAGAGGCAGACGTTAAATACACCCCTTGTTTAGGAAATGCCACGTCCTAAGCACGCTAAAGACCCCTTGTAACAGCTCTTTTTGAGTGGTCCGTAGGCGGCCAGTTACAAGGCTAAATTTTCCGCCCCTATCCAAACCACAATTTTTCTAGTGGCAGTCTAAAATTCCCTCTCTTACCGCTCCCTTTGTTACAGTCTACATATCGATTTATTGTTTGCTAATTTGTTTCCGTCCTGAATATGCATGAAATATTTGGCACTGGACGTTAAACAACAATCAATATATCAATCAAATAAGTATCCTGATCATTATATCCAAGTATTTTGAACATATATCCATTTTCAACAACTTTTTTAAGCGTCAAAAATTCAAATAAATAATTCTTGTTAAGTGCAAAACTTTGGAAGAAACGAACTTATCGATGCACCTATCAGATAACGAATTCTTAAAATAATTTATATTTGGAAAATAGGACCAGGATTCGACTGTTGATTAAAAAATGCAAAAGTCAGATTTATTGGATACAGAGATCTCGGAGAGCTAGGCAATCATCTTTAGCCGGACTAGCTCAGTAAAAATGAGTGTTCTCCAAACTTGCACCTTTCTTTACATGGACATTTGGAAGCACAAACTGTACAACATTAACTTGATGGACATGTGCAAGTTTGCAGGTCACATCCTTTACATATGTTTGTTTTGGATATATTTCAATCTCCTAGGGTCTCTAAAATTTGTTTTCTAATACAGGTTTTTGTATCATTTTTTACTAATGATGCCATGTCTTTGTCGGTTGTTTTAAGGAAAAGAGTAAATCCATCAAATAAAATTAAGCTGAACCATTGTCTCCCATCTCGTGCACATCGCTCTGCTTCTTGCCAGTAAGTTATAATGGATTTTGGACCGCAAGCTCAACATGTCCTTTATCCAATCCCATTCATAAAGCAACTGTGGCAACAACACATCTAATTCGGCTACTTCCATTTTTAAATTACTGCATTATACTTTCTTTAGAATCTTGATGTGTACTTTTATGATACATTTCTACTCAATAAGCCAACATAGTGACACGTCGTATTCCGAACTGACCTAAATAAACATGTTTGGTAGATCTGATGATTTGTACACAATATCGGTGTTTTTGTCAGACAGTTGAAGGTGCAGTTTTATATCCGTTTGTTTGGTTGAAGTAGCTGTTAATGTTATAACCAGAGTTTGAAAGAAGCTATGTATTTCAGAAAACTGTTGATATTCTTGTCTAAATTTGTCACCCCACTCAGAAATACAGTGGGCTTCACCTATTACTAATAATTTCATACAGGTTTGCTACGTTTCGGATAGGAACACACACTCCCTGTGAGGCTTCAGAACAGATTCTGATAAAAATAATACTATTAATAATAATAATAATATATGTTTCTTTTTTATTATTTTTTGTAAATATTTATTTATTTCATTTAATTCTTTTAGTCGTAAACAAGACTGGCCACTTTATGAAAATTAATAAATAAGCAAAGGTGCGAAATAAAATCAAAAGAAAATTTCGAAAAAATAAATAATCATTAATCTTTGGGGTTATAACAAAAGTTTACACTATTCTAAAAAGTAATTATAGATTATTATATGCCTCTTTTCATATCAACTTGAGTATCAACCCGAGACTTCAATATCGTTTCTGAGGGTCGATATTGGTCGAAGGATGATACCAGGGTTAATTTGAAAAGGGACATGTAATGATATATTTATCAAGTATTTTGTCATAATTCATGGTGTAATTTGTTTTCATTAATGCATTAATTTTATTTAACTTGAAACAAAAAATCTTGTATGTCTATATTTAAGAAATAAATACTTTTCAGTAGTGGAAACTGCTCCTAGTAGTACAACAAAAAACTGCCATAAACATGACGTCATATAACATAGGGCGGCACGTGGAGGCCGATATGGATTTACAACGTAAACTTCATATCAGCCCCATATCGGCCCCGGATTGTTAAGGATTTATTATGTAAAAGTCATATCAACTAACAGGGGCAAAGTTTAACCCAATATCTAATAAGATTATTAAAGGTCAGTTTTTGTGTCCAGAATGTTGATCGAAACTTAACGTCGCTGTAAGATACCAGCAATGTTTAGACAAACTGTGGGAAAAAAATAAACACAGAACTTACATTTCTCAAAAGAGAAAAATCAATGCTGAAAGGACGTCCCGGTCAAGAGAGTTAGGTGTTTGAGTACCCTACAACAGGTAACAACTTTTTCTGAAAATTTTATAAAAAAATAATAATGATAAAAATTGAAAGTTCAGAATGTGTTTTAAAATGTCAATATTTGCTAGTAATTTACATTGCAACATAATCCCAAAGTCCTTTTCTAGCCATAAGTTACTTCTACTATCTGTTAAATCTGTAAAACGTACATTGCTACCAAAAAAGGAGGTCCACACTTTTAGTGAATCTGAAGACACTCAAAAAAAGATTCAGTCCTCTAGGTCTGAAGCTGAGCTATGAGTCGATTACAAAAAATTGGTACAATTCTATATCGAACAGACAGACATAAACACCCTTTGCGAGAGGGTCGGGGGTCCCCTGGAAACATTGTGATTTAGAGCTCCCATGTTATGTTAGTCAGGCTTCCTTCAGCAGTTCATAACAAAAATCTTCTACTCTGAAAATCCTTGACCAATATGGACGAAACTTGTTGGAATTGTTCCGTGAGCATGACCGTATGGAAATTTCACTAGTTGATCTTCTTGTCAAAATCTTCTGAGCAAATGTCAACCAAACTGTGGTGGAATGGTCAAATAAAACCACTTTAATGAGTACATTACCGGTCTCCAGTCCACTGTTGAAATTTCAAATGCATAATAAAAATGTAGTCTCTTATATATACAATACAATGCTTAAGTTTATATACACCTGAAATGTGTTCCACAATGTTTGTAGATTACACTTAATAACATATCACCATTGGATTCTTACAGGCAATTGCAACTTCAGCATTCCTTCCTATATTGATTATATTTCACATCTTATATTTGTTTAGTTTTCTTCAGATATAAGGCCAGATTGCTTCCACAATTTTGCCACCAATTTTGAAAAAATCCACATGTTTACTCACTGATGGGTATCTGCCATTGTGACAAAAACCGTTTCTTAAAATCATAAAAATAAGGAAAACAAGAAGCAAGTTGAGTTCGTCTTCTATTATTTTAAGGTTGCATATTTCGCATCACCAAAATTTTTATAGTATTATTTTTCTACCCAGTTCGATAGATAATGAGAAAAAAAATGTGGTGGTCCTTTGGTGGCCATTTTCTTAATGTGTCAGACCCAAATTAGCTGCCACCTCAGAACACGGGCCTCTATGAAATACTTACTGAAAATCTTTTTGTCTGAAAATACTGTGCTTATAACAACCAAACTTTAGTTGAATATTCCTTATATACACCCAACACATTTTTCCACCATTAACAACCGGAAAACAAGATACAAACCAAACTTTATTTAACATATGACTCTATGGGAAATTCTTGAAAATCTCATTGTTTGAATGAAACCAGACTTTGCTTGAAGGTGGTTCGGTTCTGGTTCTGAGATTTGGCTGAACGTCCTCCCCGAACATCAATGCCGATAAGACACTATGTGGTGTCGCTATCAGGTGAGTGTACAGGATCCTAAGAGTGTCTGGTTTTAAATACTACTAGAAGCAATACATTTTTTTTCAGAAAAAGACTTCACAGAGAAGATTGTTTATAAAAAAGAATGCATATGTGCCGAGCAAATGGGACACAATCGTTACAGCTGTTCGAGTCCCACAAAATGAAGGAGCTGTCAGAGGACTGTATGAAGCAACACAAGTTTCAAGACAGCAATTTCTCCGTGTTGTTTCGAATATTGTTCGCAAAGAGATTTCTTCATTGCTATGCTTCGTATCAAATTTTACTCTAAGAAATAAAATTTCTGTACCAAATATAGAGCGTTTTTCATAGACCAATACTCTAACAGAATTTCATAATGCATGACCTTTGGTATATAATGCAATGAACAGTGCAACAACAAACAAGTCTAATGAAACCACTTTAGTACGAGGGGTTAATTTAAACCTAAAACCTCAGCTAAGAACAGCTATTACTTATCTGTAGCATGCTAAAGCGCCCAGAAAAGGTTGTTTTTCACAAAGTATGTTTTCCGTGAAGTTCTGGAGAGGCGGTTTCAAGCATGATAGAATCATGCAGTTTGCTCAAATTGGTATATGCAAAGGTTATAATGCCACACATCAATCCGTCGACAAAATCAGACATGTCTTTAATTCAGCAGCCGTGAAATGTAAGGAACAAATAAAGGAACAAATTCAAAATGTCAAAAAGTGGTCTTTCGTCGGCGTTAAAAAATCAGAGTGATGTGTCCATTGCAATTGCAATAACTGTATCAAACGTCGAAGACGAAATTAATGATCCATGAAGAGACTCCGACACCATTCCACTTACAAATAATATGGACGATACACTACCATATGGAATTGACGACACTGATGATGATGAAGAAGAAATTAATCAAGACGTTATAGCTGTTGAAGAATTTGAGGCTGTAAGCGATGATGACCAGGAAATTGAAGACTCTGATTGGTGATGCGATAAATTTTGATTTTAAAATTATAAATTTTCCTTACCTATGCAGCAATATCCCAACATCTCCTGCATACGGTGTTTATATT
>JAULBM010343202.1:0-12492 GCA_032357055.1 Geukensia granosissima
CAAAGCAATTAGCTTTATGAAGTTATGACTCCGGGTAACGTGATGGTAGTTTGTATAACAAAAATAAAACCATTATTCCATTATTAAAAACGACATGAGATTCTTCTAGAAAATGTGTTTTTGTTTTTTTTTTGTTTTTTTGTTTAGTAATTCATAAATAAAAAGGAGTCAATGTTTTAAAGTGAAGAAAAAAACATGAGACAAGTAAAATTATAATAGACCGTTTCAAAGAAATTAACTTTTTGTGTTTAATGTAATATAGTTACCTATTAAAATGCATCAGACCTGTCAAAATAACAGAAAATGTCTGATTGTGGTCTTTTAAAATTTTTTAGTTAAAAAAAGATAATGTGCTAACCTCTAGTGTATTGTTTTTGTTCCGAAAAAAATAATTGTGGTTCAATTCATGTTGATTAATATTCAATATGTTTATTCCTTACTAATTGTTAGAGGAAATACAAGAAAACGAAAACAAAAAAAAAACTGTTAAGTTCAGTTTGAGTTATTTGCTTATACATGTATGACATGCATACGGTTGTCCAACTTTTTATTGTCAGCTAATTTTCATCATACGTGCATTACATTCATATTTAACGTTTTGATTCTTATGCTACTTATGAAAGTTTACTCCTTGAAATGTACATAAAGCATACGAAAATTCTCCATATATATTCAACATGGGAAATTTTGTATTTTGAAACTACTGGGTCGATGCCTCTGCTGGTGGACCGGGAATCCTCCAGGGTATTCACCAGCTCTGTTGTCAGACTTGTTTGACATTATATTTATCAAACAATGTTTTTTTTTCAGAAATTTGCTGCATTTGTTAAAATTCTAAAACACTAAATTGAGGAAAGGCCTCGAAAAGTAAAGCACTTAGTAGTTGTCCCTGCCGTCTGATTTGGTTTCCCATTTCGATTTGTTTGGATTTGAGTGCTACTTTTGCTATGTTTGGATCTTGGACTTCCTACGTTTTGATTCTGATGCAACTTATCAGAGGACTCCTTGAAATGTACATATAGCGTACGAAAGTTCTCCATATTTATTCATCATTGGTAATTTTGTATTTATGCCATAAGCAGTCATTTTAAATGAAAAATAGCATGCGTCGTATCATCTTCCCTAAAAAGTTTAATTTTGAAAAATATCCTGTTCAAAACCAAAAATAATCTGGATTGAGCATTACGTATTCCTGTTTTTAGGACAGGATCATATTGTTGTGAACAAAAACTTCTTAATGGTACATTGCGTCTTCTTCTGTTTAGACCAGATTTATTTAGTTTAAATTAAAAATAGCATAAAATCTTATACCAGAAATTCTCAAAATTTTAACAAATGTCTTGTTGGGGTAATAAGGTATAATTTTTTTAATGAAAAATAGCATTAATTCTTCGGGTGCATAAATTTGACAAATAACATTTAAAAAATTAAAATGTCATGTTCCTGCCCGAAATCTGGACTGACTATTCATGTTTTGAGATCATAAATATCATATGCATGATAGCATTATTTCTTTTGTCAGATAGAACTATACCACAAGTTTATCTAGATAGAAAAAAGAACTGGAAGATACCAAACGGGGATACAGAAATCGTTAAATCAGAAGACAGACAAGACTTTAGTCAACGAAAGACAACCATATATAGTACGTACACCACTACGCTGAAAACTACAGCACTACAGCTAGATTTCACGAACCCTTCAAAAACCAGGGTAAAATCAGGTGCTCCGGAATGGTTAGCACCTCCTGCTGCACTAATGGCACCCGTCGTGTTACTCATCAGACAAAACCGCTGTATAGTCGCAATCGATGTTAGTCATAACCGTGTTGTCACGACAGTGGGAAGATATTCATTGTCATTTGTGAAATGTATATTTTGTATCGGTCAAACAAATCAATAAGGCGACCGAAAATTTCCAGTGTTATGACTTTATTCTTTTATTGAGAAACCCTTTGTTCAGTAGCATTCTTGTCAGCAGCAGCACTCTATCTATAAATTCCTGACACACGCCCTGGAGTAGTGTATCAACTGAGAAATATACACTACGATGGCAGGTGCGGCTGGGATATTGCTAGACATGAACGGAAAGATTACATGAGAAAATAAAAGTCATATCTCTTGTCGTAAAGCTTTATTTTTAACCCGGCCTTACTGTATAATTTCTAGGTGTATGTCAAAGTATGAAGAAGACCTTTCTATTTCTGTAGTATCCTTGATCTCAAGTTCCGTTGGATACATGCGGTCAACATCGTCAATAAGTTTAGAATTATTCAGTGAAAGAACATCATCTTTTTAACTGAACGTGAAACCAAAAGATTGAGCCATTTTTTTTCTCTTTTCTCTGCAGAAGACTCTGTATGAAGTCAACTTCATACGAATAAAAATAATAAATCGGCTAGAAAGGTGCACATTTGGTCTCCATTGGAATGCCGACAGTCTATTTAACCACACGTCCATCAAACATTACAAAAGTGTTCACAATCAAGAAATCTAGCAAATGAAAATGTAATCTGCAGAGTAATTTGTTAGATTTAGCGTGGTTAATAACCTAGAACCAAATATGTGTACCTGCGTTTGCCATCTTTGAATTACAAAATGAACGTGAACTAAAGCTTTAAAAATTTTTCTTTGAGTTTTGAATGGGGAATAGTGGTACATAAGGTTGAAAAATCAAATGTTATGATGCTACTGCAAGAGGAAAGGGATCTTGATTTTGCGCATTTTAAAATGTCTTTGGAATTTTTTTAATCCATATTGTTCACGCCACCTCAAGAATGACTTCCCAGTAACATTTTAGCACTTTTTTGTGCTGATAAAACAACTCTCAATAACTTAGAAAGATGTTTTGTGGAACAATAAGCAGACCCTGCGATGTAACTTGTTTGTAAGGACACTTTGAAATCCAGTCAAGTAAAGAAAGATCAAATTCTTCCTGCTTAGTTGAAATTCCTAAAGAAGACAAAATACATTGATTCGATAGTTTGTCGAGGATTTCTGCTTTGGTAAGTGTCGTCGGGGTATATGTTAGGTTGCCAAAGGAATTATCAACACCCAATTCCTTTAACAAAAACAATGTTGTTAGGGGCTTTGTCAGCAGGGACGACAACATAAGTCATATAGTTCAGAGAGATGGCAACTTTTCGATTTTTAAAGACTGATATAGCGTTTGTATTCATAGATCCTCTCAATTTATGAATCCAGATTTGTATTAACGACCTCACAGTCCTTATCCATTCGGAAATGGTATCTAGTCCTCTCCTTGTTTGGCATAATCCTCGACAAAATCACCTAATGATCTATCGCATTTTAAAAATTATCTTTGTTAAACAGCTTATCGTCATTTTCTCAAATCTTACAGGTCTAAAAATTCGTTTTGAGAACTACACGTCAGAAATTCATCTGTAAAAGGCACTTAATTAGTTAGGAATTTCCTTAATAAACAGATAATTAATGACATCGATATAATTATAATATTTTAATCATTTATTTCGATTCGTCTTCATATCCAACAAGAAAATTAATAATATAGCGACTAAAAGTGACACGTTATACGATCCAAAACGTGTTATATGATACACGTTACACGATGCACGATATAGACCACAGGGTACATGTGATTTGGCACAAAAGGCAAGGGATTGCTTAAACAAGAAATTCGAATGGGTACAAAGTTAACACCTTTTTACAAGACAACCAACATGTTACCAATTAATCCGGGTCGTGAAACGAATATAAATACCAAAATGGCCTTAGAATGGTTAATTTGTAACATTAATAATTCTTGCTTAAGTCTATTAAAGGAGATAGTATGTGTAGCACACACACACACATTTCTCTACTCTTTGGCTTTATTATCCACATTTGGCAACAGAAATGAATTAAATTGATGAAGTGCAGACGGTAACCCCAAATAACAGAGACTTGTGTGCTTGTTGTCTGTCGTTTCGGTATTGCAAGATTATTTTAATAAATGCATGTAATTGTCTGTAAGATATTTGAGGAATAAACATCAAGATAAATCATTTTTCAAATCGATTTTTCAAAATGCTAAAGGGAGTTAAATGGCATTTTTTTAATATGGTTGATAGTTGTTGATTGCTTAACGTCCAGTGGCAAATATTTCTTGCATATTCAGGACGAGACGAAGTTCAACAAATATCAAAATATTGTGGGGGCGGTGGGGTAGGAGTACAACAAGGAAACGGCTTTGGGTAGGGGCTAAAAATTTCGCATTTTGTAGCGGCCCTACCCTTCGTTTTTACTTAATCTACAAAAAGGATCTTTTAGGTGCACGAAGCGCAAAAGTCAAATATTAAAGCTATTTAATTAAATTATTCCCGGTTATGGTTTCGAGCAAATTAACAGGAGAATAGTCCGTTTGCATAATTGATGATTCATACGTTTTGATTAGAAAATTTAAATGTTTGCATGCCTATTTAAGGCAAAAAGATTGTTTACAAGGGAACAAAAAATTAAAATTCTTTTAAAAGGAATTCGAAGATACCAAAGGGGCAGACAGAAATCGTTAAGTCGAGGACAGACAAGACCATGGCCAACAAAAGGAAGCTTATGAGCCAAGGTTTTCTAAAGGAAAGATTAAAATCATCAGTATGATATGGTGACTTTAAATCCGTTCCTATACCAGTTATGACGAACATCGATTGTGACTATACACCGGCTTTGTCTACTGGAATAAAACGATAGGTGCCACTAGTGGAGCAGGAGTTTCTTACCCTTCCTAGCATCTAAACACATCCTAGTTTTTGCAGGGTTCGTGTCACTGTAGCTTTAGTTTTCAGTGAAGTGTTTAGTATACTATGATTTTATTTCGTTTCATTTCTGTTTATCACGGCTGTAGTGTTCGAAACATTTATATATTTTGAATGAAACAACAAAAGATGACATGAAAATTTTTTTTTTAAATATCTTTCCGGGCAGTTTAGATAATTACATAAAGTTGGCCTTTGTAGTTCTAATTTATGATCACTGCAATAGTTTATGCCATTGTAAAAATCTAATTTTGAAGAATATATGTTTAAGATAAAGCATATTATAGGATCCATAACATCAACCTATTGAATTTCATACTTAAATTGGGCTGTTGCGCGCAGGACATGTGATGCTTACCCTTCCGGAGTACCTAATTCCATTCATATTTTGTAAAGGAGTTTGTAGATTCCAGACCTTTGTTCCTTTTGTATTCGTTTTATCTTTTATTTTGCTTCAAAATCGTCTTGTCTCTTTGAACTATGCACTCTCCCACGTGGGTATTCTACACTTGACTTAAATTGATAAAAATGCAATATAAGCTTTAAAATTGAAACAAAATTTTGAATGGCTTAATATTAAAATGAATGTGTCTTTTTTAATAGAGACTCGTTTGGACTACAGTTTACATTGTTGTGGACACTACAGATTTAGCACATTTTGCTTCTATTGACATTATACTATTTCACAGGAAGATGAAATAGGAAAACCTAAGATGTCTAGCACAGAAAGTACTAGAAATTGTAAAAAGAAGGTAAAGAAAGGTACAGATAAATATGAAGCAGCAAAATTAAAAGAAAAAATATGAAAAAATGTGAAGAAGAAAAACAAATCGCCAAAAAGGATCCCAATATTTTGAAACAAAAAAAATGAAAAAGAAGGAAGAAATTCGATATAAGGAGAAGAAAGTTAAATAGAATATTTGCTTAAATATCTCATGACAAATCAAATAGCACCAGAATTAAAACCGGCAACAAAGCACAAAGAAAAAAGGAAAGAGGAAAGAAAAAACTTACATGAAAGAAGATAAAAGAAAAGCTTGATATGGAAAAGGTGTCATACAAATGAACACAAATGTGGAGGATAAGGACTAAACTCTAACAAACAAAGGAAAAACTCTAACAAAACAAAAGCTAAAGACTCCAGCAAAGTCTCAATTTTCATCACCAGTACTGAATATAGAGCAGTCAAAAGAAAAAAAAAACAACATCTACCTAATACACCAACAAAAAAGTTATTTCACGGACCTGCAAAAAGTCCTTGAAGAACGTGGCACAATTGTTTCCACCAAAAAAAAAAAAAAAAAAAAAACAACAGCGAAAGTTGGAGAAAGTTTACTATCTTTGCAGCGTTTCAGCAAGAATCAAGGAAACGACAAACCAATGGGTATTTACAAGCAAGAAGAAATCTGTGAAAAGTAATAGGTGAAACAAGAGAAAAACGCAACGGGTAATTGAGAAATATACAGGCCTAAGAAAACTTAAGCCGCAAAAAACAACGGGGTTTCACAAAAGAAAAAAAGGATTGAGTTAGTCTAACACAATTTGAAAAGGTAAAAAAAGATGTTGAAAGGTTTTACACCAATAAAGAACAATCAGCATAGTTTGTACTGACAGCCAGTCTAGAAGAAATATATGCTGCGATCACTGGAAAGTATCCTAAAACAATTGTTTGTGGTTTGTTATTTCAGAATTACCCAGCTGCATATTGGAATCTCTGCATCTGAAATCCTGAAGGCAGACATTTCTCCCTCAGGTAACTTTTTTATTTTATAGACATTGCTTACTTATCTGGAGCACCAGGAGGTACCTCTTTCCAGTTCGGGTTTGTTCATTTTTCTGCATATCTGACAAAAAGTTGTACATGACTCCAGTTTAAACTTTGATATGTTCTTTTCTTTAAGATTAATGATATTGATTTGGGAAATGGGGAGCTTGACCTAACATTTGTGTTTTAAAGGGGAGATATATCATGTATATATTTACAACCTGAGCCATATTGTTATTCAGTAGAATCCGAAGAATAAATTCTAGCAACCCTAGTATTAGCCCAAATCAGTACACATGACACTAATAATTTAAATTGTTACTTTGTTTTTTTTTCATTTAATAATTTACAAGTTTGGCTTGCTGTTACTTGCTGTTGCTGTAATGTAGAATCTACAGCAAAGTCTTTGTAGTACGAAGGACAAAATATAAGCCATAAGCTGACTGTTATAAATGTTTAAATTCATTAATTCATTAAATCACACCAGGTTTAGGCTTTTGAAAGTTAACTTGCATTTTTTATACAAATAAATAGTTTCTGTTATATTTACCTTTGACTATACATCTTACTTTCTATTGTTTTAATGCAGTACTTCACAATTTATTATTATAGAGGGCGGCCGGGGTATAGAAAAAGGCCAGCAAATCCACCTGCAGGTAGAACCCCCTGCAAAAAGGGCATCCTTGGGGGGGCGGGATGTATAAATACTCAACCACAACGAAACTAATCAGGGTTAAGAAATTGGTTGCTCGTTTCTCCGCCAGAAGGTACAACCCCTCCTCAAGGGCGTCAGTTGGTTGGGCATGATTAAAAAATTTTCAACTCGTCTCGAATGGGAATGTTACCGTCGTGCCCCGTGATGGGAAAATCCCACGCTCTCGGTACGTTGAAAATCGCCTTGCAACAGCTCGTGATAAATGTAGGTGTTCAGTTGCTAAGGCTAAATTTCTCGCCCCTACCCAAGCAGTCCCAATTTGTCACCCTGTGGCTAATAAATTCCCCGGCCTAAACCCCATCTAGCCCCTTTATTATTTATTGTTTGATAACTTGTTCTATTCCTGAATATGCATGAATTACTTGCCACTTGGCGTTAAACAACTATCAGTCTTACAATTAATTATTACTTATACTATCTTTGCAATAGGCCAATAGAACAAAATGATGAAATAAAGATTAGTTACTAAATAACTAAATACTGACTGATCATTTTGATTTTTTTATTGTCCGCAACACAAAAAAATACATTTTAGAAAACGCAGTAATTGTTCGAAGACATTAAGTGTCATAAAAACTCAAAATATTCAGGTAAGATCAGTTTTATTTTACGCATACATGTTTATTTCTTTGGGGTGATTTAGAGCTTTTCACAAAAAGTCGCATCCAGCCTTGTTGAAGGCTTTGCGGAAACTCTAGACAGTGAGCAGAATCGTGATTACAACTTTGTTGCATGACCCAATGAAGGTTGCCTTCACATCACAGTTTGTACTTCTGTGGTTCATAAATAGTTAACAAGTTTGACTTGTGGTTTGATATAAAAATGTGTGCAATCTTGTTCGAGATGGCTCTTGTTGCCTGCTTTTTGATATTAAACAAGCTATTATATGCGGGCGGAGTGGTTGGTGAGGTGTTTGTGACCAGGCATGACCCAGAGCAAATGGGACACATAAAGGAAGATACACAATTCTTTTTAGTTTTCTGAATATACAAAATTACCAATGTTGAATAAATATGGAAAATTTTGGTATGCTATATGTACATTTCAAGAAGTAACCTCTAATCAGTAGCATTAGAGCCGAGAGATATGAAAAGTAATTCGAAGTTACCAAAGGGGCAGACAGAAATCTTTAAGTAGGAAGTTAAAGATCCAAACGGCATAAGAAGCACTCAAATCCATACAAATCTGAAGTTTTTTTGGAACTGGAAAGAGATATTTCCGGGAGAGCTCACAATGGACCAGGTTTATTTAAACGATGTCCTGTCACCGCAGTTGAAACTGTAGGTATACTTGCGTTAGGTTTAAAAGATGATCCTTGCCAAAATTCCACTCTGTTACGGTCTTGCTCATTGACACCGGGAGTTAGAATGACCAGGCCCAGTTGTTCAATAACTTTGGCTTCATGTAAAATCTATACAGGAATCAACTAAAAGTTGATATTTAACTATACGTAATGTTAAACAACTGGGCTCTGATTGTAGGATGACCAAAACCTTGATCCAGACTGCAAAGTGGACAGTTCCTATTCGCAGTGTAACAGTTATCTGAAATGTACATCATCGACGAATGTAGGTTTATTTAATATATACCCCACACAATAATTTGAATTTGAACTGAAATGAAAGCATTTTTTCAAGCAACCTAGCATTCGAGGTAAATAATTTTAGCTTATACATATATATATATATATGATGCTTTACATCCTTTCTATTCGTACTTACTAACTGTCTTTAAACATCAAATAAACATTGCATCATTTTAACGGATAATTAATGAAACACTTAAAATTTGTAAATGTATTACGCATATTTTATAATTAAAAAAAAATAAAACTTTGTATGATCTTTAAGTTTAATAATTTGATATTTGAAGATAAGCAGATCACGTGTCAAGAATCAGATTGATCGCTATTTAGGTTGTAACTATGTGGGTTATATTATGGCACATTAAATTTAATTTTCACTTTTAAAAACTTATCGCTAATGTTTTATTAGATACAAATATTTGCACCAAGTTCCTTGCACTTTAATATCTACCATGTTCAATCGTTTCATCTAAGCTAAATAGATAAAGCAAAAAAATCTCCTATTTGACAGTCGGGTCATGCTGAGAAAATAATACAAAAAATCGTTTATTTTTTCCTAATTATTTTATCTCTGGTTTTGTAATATATTGAAGTGACACGTATGATTAATAGCACTAAATGATATTAGATAAGTCATGTTTGAGTGGGGTTATACATCGTTCAATACCTTGACAGGGAGATCATTGCACCTGTCAAGATATTTATTTCAGAAATTCCTACTGCACAAGTATGTGTAAATATTTTATTAAAATTCGTGATAAATACCAAGACCTGAACACGAATTTTATATATCTACAAACTATAATATCTCGTTTGAATAATATCGACCACCAACGTCTTAGATGGCCAAATTATTCCACGAAACGTATGATAAATGACTTATATTTTGAGTATTTTAACTGTACAGATGCTGTATACATGTATCCTGCATATTGTGTTTTTGTCATTCTGCCTTTAGTGTCCTGAATCCACCATAGCTCAGCTGAACTAATTATAATGTCAACACTTTTTTCATACACTGAACTACCTTTACACTTTTAAACTAAAAGTTTGGAAAAAGATCATTATTGACAACTAAGATGACCATGCACCTTTACTTAATATAGAAAAAGACGACTTTTGTCTGGTGTAAAGACTTGATAAAAGAAGTTCTAACATATCAAACAAGTTTGAATTCGAACAAAAACCGACAGTATTGATTTTTCTACATAGAATACTTGTAGCATAATGGTTGTTTGTGAATCGACATTGGAATATTTATCAGGGTCTCAGCAAGCCCAAGATCCGTTATTTTTTTCTATCGGCAGTGTTATACGTGTTCCCAACACTTGCCAAAGATTTATAAGTATCACGCTTTCTACATGTATACACATGCGCGTCTGAAAACTGAAAATATTCGGAAACAGAAAGAGGAAAAAATACCTAATTGCCGAGAAACACTTCTTACCTATTTCATTAAGTTTGTTAAAAATCCGTTGTTATACGTCCAAAAGAAAAAAAAAACGTTTAGAGGGATCAACAAAAAACTGATAAGGCCATGGTCAAACAAAGAGGAGACTGAAGACAAACAAGATAACATAACTTATACAGAACGCTTAAAATTGAGTAAAACGAACCCAATAAAAAAGCAAGGTTATGTCAGAAGAATCAGAAGTTCCTGCTTTATTAGCGGAACCCATACAAAGGCACTAAGTAATCATCCCCTGTGACGCGTCACAAGCGATTGAAAATATCCTTTATCGTTGGTGGCATGGATATCTCATAGCGCTCAATAAAGTCCAAGTCCAAGTCCATGACAACCATAATGTCCATATCTCTTTAACAGAAATCCCTCTAACAAGAAAATCCTGATATGTGGAATGAGGCCTGGGACATCTTACTAATAGAAAGATACCGGTATATAGTCTCTTAAATTGACTAAAATACTATGTTCCTACCTATGATTGTAACGTTCACAACGAGGAAAATAAAGTAATCCCTCTTGCGCAATGCTTTGTTTTAAAACCGTTATATGCGATTCCCAAACGAATTTTGCCACAACAAAAGTGAATCTCTATCAAAAGTTTAACAATGAAATATAATATATTATATATCGTAAGAATTCTAATTTTTGCCGCAGCTAAAGCTGAAGTTACAAATTCATTTTAACTTGAAATAAAAAAAAAATAGTTTAAAATGTTCGACCTTTTTAAATTTGTATCATTTTGTGGGTGCAACCAATGTTCTCAGGCAACAAGCACAATATTTTTTTTTATTTTTAGGGGTTTTATGACAGATATAAGAAAAATTTTTAAGAATATAGTTAAAATATATTCTAGCTCTAACATTGAAACGCGATATTTATCTATGAAAACAAAATCATTGTTTAATTTTTTCAATGTCCAAATTTTAATAGAGAAGGTAATGGGATGCTGAGGAAAACTAAAATTTTAACTGTGGTATAAGCAAAAAATTAGAATTCCAACGATATGTAACATGACATACTTTCTAGCTGAACTTTTGATATATTTTGACTTAAGTCGTGGCCAATTTCGTTTGGTGTACTTTAACATTTGGTACATCAGCTGGGAAACTACAAGCCAACTTCATTATGAGACCTTTACCCTATTGTTAGTTTTCTTAAAATTAGTTGACCGATTTGAAGAAGACATCGGTGGAATGGTCCTTTGATACTCCTAAAAAGTTATACGGGAGCCAAGCTACCGAAAATGATTCGAAGAGAGTGTCCTACTAATTGATCGACCAGGATATACTACAGGTTTTTGGAATTTGGTCTGGCAAATTGTCTCTTATCAAACACAAAATGTTACAAATAATGATACTAGAATTGTGATAATGGCATATAAGTAGACTATGAAGTCGTGTGCCTTAGAACAATGTGGTTACACCAAACGTTATGCTCATTTCCTAGATTATTTATACATAGTCTTGTTATTATTTTTTTTTTTGGGGGGGGGGTCCAAAGTGCGTCGCCATTTCGCCTTAATTACGTCATGAACAGTCGGAGAACTACTAGATTACTTCCGTCTTCCGTTGAAAAGTCCAAACGTGTTCCGACTGATGGATGATCATTCTTGGGAGCGCATTTCGTAGTCATTCAAGCAATTTAAAGTGTTAACATGATTGTTTTCAAGGCTGTTTGTTCATCTTGAACAATTTTTTTTCAACAAATGGTAAAAGGCTTTACTTCCCTTTGGGTCAAAGCAATATCATATTTATCAGTTATCCTGTCAGTCAAATAAATGATGCCATAGGTGAAGAAAAGGTAAGTAGGAAATTTTCCCGGAGAACCTTCTGTTAATACATTTGTATTGAAATAACCACGAAGATGGCTTTATTTCCTTTATTTTCTTTATAGCCTACATAGATGAAAAGTATTGGGTTATATTTTAACCTCTTTATAAAAAAGAAAGCCATTCTTGGTGAGGAAGTCTAAAACTCTCGGAAAGATGTAATAATTCCATTTAATTTTTTTGTAGAGTTGTGTAATTTGAAAAAGAAAAAAAAAAAAAAACAAAAAAGAATTATAAATTCTCTAAAACTTCTTATTTTCTGCCGGCACATGAGAAGTCTATGTTGACGTAACTTTGTTGTGTTGGGCTATAATTCCACATATTTTTCCAAAACGTCTCAAAAAAAACAAGACATGCTATACC
>JAULBM010343213.1:0-12491 GCA_032357055.1 Geukensia granosissima
TCAGATTAATGTGTTTCTCATATAGCTGTGTCCACACTTTTCATGGTGTTCATTTACTGTATAAAGGGTAATCATAACCTTCATATAGTAGCTAAAAATAAGACTAAATTAATTCTTAATTATTATTTGAGATAATTAAAATAATGATTAAACTTCAAAATTTACCTTCCCTCTGTTATGATATGGTGAATATATCCTGTTGTTATATTTTGCCACACATTATGTCTACTATTGATTTCAAGATAAGAGGGGTCAGCATATTTGATTTCAAGATAAGAGGGGTCAGCATATTTGATTTCAAGATAAGAGGGGTCAGCATATTTGATGCTTTTTCATGTAAACTAAAGGTGATAAAATAAATTCTGAAAGTTTACAATAAAAATTACAATGTTTTATTTCTTTTCAGGAAAAGTTGGTCATAATTTATCAGCTGCCAGGAAGAAAGATATAGATGATGATGCAAATGGCTACCAGTCTCATCGTAAAGATCATGTCCTTGCAAGTCCTAGTGGTCAAAAGTCTAAACCAGAGAGTGTTCTTCAAGCTAGTAAGATCTTCAATAGACTTGAATTAAAAACTTTTTTGTTCATTCACAAAAAGCAAATTATAAGGACAACAATAACATAGCCTTAAGCCATTTAAAAGAATTAATCTTTTGATAGTCTCCTTTGAGCCAGGCTAACTGTACTATGAATTATACATCTTTTTTTTTGTCAAGAAATTACTGTATAATCATTATAGGTAAATGACAAGTTACAATTAGCACACTTTATGACACCAGAATTCTGCCAACATTTCAAAGCAAAATAATATATGAATAAAATTTTGGAATAAGCATGTTAGAAATATTTCACTGGTTATATGTTTGTTATGTGTAAGTGTCAATAACCATGCTCTCACAACCCAAACTTGTACAACTTATAACCATGCTCTCACAACCCAGACTTGTACAACTTCTGATTTGCTCAGTGAAGTACAAAATCTGACACTTTTGACAATTTTTAATACAGACAGAGCACACCTTTGTTAGTTGATTTATTTCTGTATCTTGTCTATAATGTAAAAAATAGATAATATATATGAAAAGTAAACTTGGATGAACTTTAAATTTTATAGACCTTAAGTGCCATCTTAACAGTGTGCTTAACACCTAAAGGGAAATAACTCTGTAAAAATAATCTAGATATTTTAATCATTAAAATTAATGTATCTCAGTGATCAAACTTTTTGATGATAAAATTGATAATTTAAAATTAATTGAAATTATTCCAGTGAAATGTGTGGTTGAAATTACTTTAAACTTTCATTGTTCAGTGTGAATATCATCACAAAATATTAAGCATATCAAATAATTGAAATTTATTTTAGTGATGGTTTTCGGTACCCCCTTAAAGTATTGTTTTTCTTGAAATGGTAGGTAAATTTTCAATTTTGTCAAAATTAATATGTAAATTTTGCAGTTTATGAAATCTTACTGGTGTAATAGTATCTGATTATTAATAAGTATTCATAAAGTATTTACATCAGGCTATAATATTGTTATAAAAATTAGGGACAAACTCAGGCCATATCTTTCAACTTTTTTACTGCCAAAATTTTGCTAAGATATATATATATGTATGTGTATATAAAGAACATTTAATGAATACGTTTTTTTTTTTTTTTAATTTTATCAGATATACCACCTAGATCAAAACAGGAGCGTCCTTTATCAGCACACAGACGTAACCAGCCTGAAAAGGTTGATTCAAATGAAGAAGCTTCAGCAGTAATGGCGGCTCTAAGGGCAGAGAATGAGAAAGCAGCCAAACAAAGAAATACTCCGTCAACACCTGACAAATCAGTATGTGTAAAATATGTTTGTATCATTATATTATCTATGACTTACAATCCATCTATATATGTAAGCACTATCAACATTTTCTGAGCTTTCTCTTATGGCATCCATAACTATGGATACCTGATTGTGACACAATAATTTCTTGGCATCAAAACTATTTTTGACATCACATTTCAGGCAATCAATGTCGTACCATGCATGGCAGAGTTGATGTGTTATGACTTAAGATTACCCATCATTCTCTGCGTATGCTATTGAATCATTATATTCTGTTTTATAAAAATAAACATGATGCTTATTACACCCATTGTTATATAAAAATTTTCCAGTTGAAAATGTCCTGTTTTTATAGCATTAATTTCACAATTTTATGAAAATTTTGGGGTTTTCTTTATTTTAACCTTTCTTAAATTTCAGTGCATTTAGTGTTTCATGCTTTGATTTATCACAAAACTCAAAGACTTGTGAAAATTGGTTTCACTATTCTCCTATTGAAATGAAATAATCCACAAAGGATAAAAATGTGTGTTAAGGTACTAGATTTTCAAAAAATCTGAACATTTGATTTGAAGAATTTCTTTTATATAATACATCTTAAGATTTTGTCATTCAACTGTTGTAAAAGTAATACAGTCATTTCCTGATCATATTCCTACAGAAACAGAGACCTTCTAACTTAAATCCACAAAGAAGCTCGTTAGAGGCCAGAAGACATAAGACTCCAACAAAAGATACAGCCGATAACCAGAAATTAAACAGATCTAAAGATGGGACACCTCTTAGAAAGTCGAATGATGTCAGGATGTCCTCTCAATCCAAAAATATTCCACAATCACCTCGATTGGATTCCAGCGAGAGTTTTCTGAAGAATGATAAATTGTCAGAAATCATGAAAAAAGTTTTACTTATGCAGCCTAAGTGAGTGCTATTTTTAAAAATTGAAAAAATATTTTGATATAGTCAAATCAAACTAACTTTGTTCAAATGAAGTATTTAAAATAGGAAAATTATTTTGTTTTAATTTAATACATTTAGCAGTTATAATCTTATATTCTTGGAGATTGGGTGATGTTTTTTATGCCCCCGTGACTAATTGTCGAAGGGGGTGGGGGGTGTCTTATTGATTTACACATGTCCGTCAGTTTGTCCGTTCATCTGTTCGTCTATCCAGAATTAACATGATCATGCTTGTCCGGCTATCTCCTCGAACAGTTTTTGTAATACATCTGAAAATTTTTGCACGATGTTTCTACCTATGATGTAGGTGTGCAGGGCCAAAGGATTTTGATTTTCATTAAAAATTACCGAAATTGGTGATAATTACACTTTGTCAATTTTACAGTACTCAGAAATGTATATGGATCGTTGCTTGTCCAGCTATCTCCCCAAACAGTTTTTGTACTACATCTGAATATTTTTGCAGGAAGTTTCTACCTATGATGAAGATGTGCAGTGCCAATGGATTTCAATTTAATTTTCTGAACCTGCAAACAATGTCTTAATACAAAAATAAATATGTTCTTAATTTTGCAAATCTCACGAGCTGGGGCATCAGTGTTTTACCGACACATTAAAAAAAAAAACTCCACTTATAGAAATTGATTCTGAAGGTTGAATATGTTGCTCCTGTGACAACAGAACCTTCGAGTTTTTTATTTGAGATGACTGATCTTTGACAGAGGAATAAAAAAAAAAGAACGATATTAGGTAAATGTCAAGAAAATGTAAGAAATGGAGGAAAATCATTCAATCTAGAGGTCCTCGGGAGGCTTCAACAAAGTTTGAAACCCAATCCTTGTGACAATTTCGAGATTGCCCCAAACAATGAAACATTAATACATAAAAGCAAATCTTGTCTCATTGTTTAACATATAAATACAAAAAAACACTGAGGAAAACAAAGACTGTAACCCCTGACAGGCACATAATATGTGTGGCAGGGTAAAACATGTTTTGCTGGATTCCCCACAGAAAATACATTTGTGATAGAATATTAAGTGGAATTGGCATGTGGATCATTCCTAATTGAAAGTAAAGTTGATAAGATTTACCATAATTTGTTTAATTATAAAAATTTAAATGTATGGTGTATATTTCAAGAAAGGCACAACAAGCTGCTGAAATAAGAAACTTAAAAGTCTCCACAAGGTCTTCATCAATTCCTTTACCTAGGTTTATATACAATTTTATAGACAACAGAAAAAGTTGATGACAGTTCTAACAAAGATTGAATCTTCAGTGGAGAATGAGGCTAAACAGAAACCTAATACACCAGTAAAAGCTACAGAACCTGTTAATAATATGATCAACAGACAGTCTAAGGTGGGTTCATGATAACAATATGGTCAGCAGACAGTCTAAGGTGGGATCATGTAAACATTCTAAGGTGGGTTCATGTTAACAGTATGGTCAACAGACTGTCTAAGGTGAATTCATGGTAACAGTATGGTCAACAGACAGTCTAAGGTGGGTTCATGGTAACAGTATGGTCTACAGACAGTCTAAGGTGAGTTAATGTAAACAGTCTAAGGTGGGTTAATGTTAGCAGTCTAAGGTGTTTACAGACAGTCTAAGGTGACTTAATGTAAACATTTTAAGGTGGTTTCATGGTATTAGTATTGTCAACAGACAGTCTAAGGTGGGTTCATCATAACTGTATGGTCAACAGACAGTCTAAGGTGGGTTCATGTAAACATTCTAAGGTGGGTTCATCATAACAGTATGGTCAACAGACAGTCTAAGGTGAGTTAATGTAAACAGTCTAAGGTGGGTTCATGGTAACAGTATGGTCAACAGACAGTTTAAGGTGATAATGTTAACAGTCTAAGGTGGGTTCATGGTAACAGTATGGTCAACAGACAGTCTAAAGTGAGTTAATGTAAACAGTCTAAGGTGGGTTCATGGTAACAGTATGGTCAACAGACAGTCTAAGGTGAGTTCATGTTAACAGTATGGTCAATAGACAGTCTAAGGTGAGTTAATGTAAACATTCTAAGGTGGGTTAATGTAAACAGTCTAAGGTGGGTTCATGGTAACAGTATGGTCAACAGACAGTCTAAGGTGAGTTAATGTACACTTTCTAAGGTGGGTTCATGGTAACAGTATAGTCAACAGACAGTAGTCTTGGGAGAAGACTACATAAGTTGGAAAAACTTGTGTCTGATCCGTTTTGTTATTTACAAATAAAATATGTTTAAACTAACAGACAGTAAGTAGCATATAAGATTAAACTCTTGATACACAGCATGCCAACAATTACAATCTTCATGATATAACTACCTCAAAAATGTGCTGGCTGTTTCAAACAGCTAGTTTAGAATCAAAACACAATTGATAATTTACCTGGTTCTCTTAAACTAAAACATCAATCATGAAATCATGACACATTCAGCTTGATATAATGTGAAATATTACTGGTAGCTTGTGAGCATGTGTTATCCATTTTTACTGATTTCCACTGCTGACAAAAATTTGATTTGATTGTTGTCCAATGTTACTGTTTGAAGCAAGACATTCCTCAACCAATGGATGGTTTTATCATTTCACTTTGGTTTGACTTTGTAATGCAGTATTATAATTATTTAAAATACAATGTACTGAAACATTAATTATTGATTTTTTGGATTACACAGAAAAATATTGCCTCAATGTGTTTCTTTTGTATTTAACAATGAATTATAAATTCAGACTGTTTCCCCAGTGAAAAAATAACCCTAAATACTCCTTCACTGTGTATTGAAGCATTTGAATTTTTTTTAAAATGGAGAATATTTCTGAAGTGAAATCAAGACCAAATAATTGTATTAAAGAAATAAGTAAAAAATACCACTTTAGTTTGTATTCACATTGTATTAAAGTACATGTATTTGAAATTTTAAAAAATGGAGAATATTTCTCCAGTGAAATCCAGACCACATGAAAAAAAACCAACTGACTTTGTATTTTGACTCCCAAGTTATAAATTCTGCAGAATGTTTCTCCAGTGAAATCCAAACCACAGGATGATATGACTGAAATCAATGTAGAGTTGATATCAACGTGGGGTAATCCAGAATTAATTGGTCTGACAGAGTTACAGTTCTTTGATAAAAACAGGAAGTTGATACCAGTCAGCAGTAGCAATGTAACAGTACAAGGAGCTAGAGATAACAGGAATCTAGTTGATGTTATATTTAATGGGAAAGGAAAGGTTAGTATATACTATACTTGCAGAGTACATTGTCTACATCGTCATCATATCAAACAGTTATAGTCACAGTGTCATCTCATGTTTTTATGTACTATTAATTTTCATCTGGAGAAAAAGGTAATAAAATAAATTTTTCTGTCATAGAGTTCAGAAGATGCGTCCAATGTGGAAGGTTACTCACATTTGAGATTACTTTTAATCCAAACCATTGAGTTCTGTCATATTTACCTATGATTTTGGAAAACATTTTGAATGGAAGGAACTTATAAGGGGGCAAAATTATGCATTCCACTATTTGCAAAGAAGTGTTCTGAATTTTTTTAAAACCCTTGCTTGAAAAGGACTATATATGACAATCAAGTTCTCTTTCGGACCATCCTTCTGTACTTCTGTAACCACTTGAGGGTACCCATCTCATATTCACAATTCCTTCTTCACCACGTGATGAAATTTAAGAAAAACTTGTAAATCTTTATTACATTAGTGCCTTTCTGCTATTCAACTTGTGCATTAGAAAGTAATTTGGGTTTACCATAGACTGCTATTCTTAATTAACTTTAATAAAGCTTTGTCAGAATTTTATTACATTGTCTTATTTACATTTCAATCAGAAACATAAAAAGGGTTTCTAATGACAAGACATGGACTTTATGCCATTATACTCAAATAGGAGAGGGAGGTAATAATTAAGTGAACTCCCTACTCACAATAGGAGAGGGGGTTAATAATTAAGTGAGCTCCCTACTCACAATAGCTCTGTTTATTTTAAAGATGATAGCACATGTGCTCAAATTTATTGTGAGATATGTGACATCTTTAAAAGCATCATTGCTTTGAACTCTCAACTTAAGCTTGGCACCGGAGCGGTCTCCAGGGCTCGACCCACAGAGCTGATATAGGGTAAATGGTTTTACAAATGCAATACATCATTAAAAAAATGTAGATGTCACAAAGAAAGATGGAGTACTAATCTAATTGTAAGCTGTAAAATATCTACAAATAAATCCCAATTACTATGTCATTTGATACATCTAATATTTCATTGTAGATCCGCACATCAAATAAACAAATCATTCTTGTTTTTAAACCATTAGATTAAATAGTTGTCAAAGGTTTTTCAGTATTCACTTTCATATTTTTCAGACAAACAAAGACAGAAATATGTGGTGTTGTAAATACAAGAAAGGTGTACCTGTAGAAATGTGTATTTTATTACCTGTCTCCTCACCTGATCAGCTATCCAGGATCAAAGTCTGGAACTACAACAAAAGTATACAGGTAAGTTGTTATTACCTGTCTCCTCACCTGATCAGCTGTCCAGAATCAAAATCTGGAACTACAACAGAAGTATACAGGTAAGTTGTTGTTGTATACCTGTCTCCTCCCCTGATCAGCTGTCCAGGATCAAAGTCTGGAACTACAACAAAATTATACAGGTAAGTTGTTAATACCTGTCTTCACCTGATCAACTGTCCAGGATCAAAGTCTGAAACTACAACAAAAGTTTACAGGTAAGTTATTATTACCTGTCTACACCTGATCAACTGTCCATGATCAAAGTTTGGAACTACAACAAAAGTATACAGGTAAGTTGTTAATACCTGTCTACACCTGATCAACTGTCAAGGATCAAAGTCTGAAACTACAACAAAAGTATACAGGTAAGTTGTTAATACTTGTCTATACCTGATCAGCTGTCCAAGATCAAAGTCTGGTACTACAACAGAAGTATACAGGTAAGTTGTTGTTGTATACCTGTCTACACCTGAACAGCTCCCAAGGATTAAAGTCAGACCAAGCTGTTTCTGAGGAAAAGAAGAATTTTTGAAATTAACATATCACAAAGGAAATTTTTAAGCCATACTTTATTAGCTCACAAGAAAAAGATCATGTGAGATTGTGTTATGACATGATGTTTGTTGTAAATTAATCTTTCTGTCCATTTATCATCCAATTTATCATCCTGGTTTAACCACTACTGTACCTTTGATGTTCATCTTGGTTTTATAAATTATGATTTATTCAAAGTTAACATTTTGTCAAATCTGCAGTTTTGGAGTACAATAAGAGGATACCAAACATTATTTCTTTAATTGCCCCTATACAATGATGATCTTAACACAATGTTGAACAATCTTCTGTGGATACCAGAACATATCATTATTAACTTTAATTTGCTAATGCATGCCAGTGATAAGCTATTGGAACAAGAAAACATATCTTTACTCAAAGAAGTGTTTAAGTATATTAAGGGTTCAAGAAGTTTTCTTATTACGTAGATTTGAAAAGTGATATATTTGCACTTGTCATTGTACTAGCTCATTGCTATTTCAATTTTCTTGATAATTATGTTTATCCAAATTATATCTTCATTATTTGTTAACATTTTATGTATGAAAAGTTCTTACTGTGCATGCATGCTCTCTGTATGTTGGCCAAACTTGTGTCTAATCCCATTTGTTTCTTTATGAGCAAATACTATTGTCATAAACTAAACTAAACTGCAGTGGCTGTCAGGGTTCTTGTTTCAGCATGGCCAAATTATAACATTTCTTCTCTGACACCAAACTAAATGGACACAGATTTTATATTTAGGCCTCTGTAAAATTTGCATATATTTTTCAAATCCCTCAATTAATATGGCTATTTCAGCTTCTTCTTGTTTTTGATTTGCTGATTTTGAAGACTCATTTTCCAAGAAATCACATGGGATATACTGTCTGTCTGTCCATTCGTCTGTCCACATCCATCTGTTTGTCCATATATCGTGTATGTAAGCGCATCTCAACCATTCAATAAAACTTTACATGAACAAACATATAAGACACAATGTGTAGATACATGAGGGAAATTAATCTAGGGTCATTCCAAGGTCAGGTACTTCCTGGAGGAGCGGAGGGTATCTTTTAAATACAGTTTGTCTTGTTGATCTTGGTTCTATTTATTGACATGAAAACAGAGTTTTTATGTTTTTTCTGTATATTTCAGGATTTGGATATTGGAGTTAAACATGCAAGGATATTCTGTGGAACAGAGTTTTTATGTTTTTTTCTGTATATTTCAGGATGTGGATATTGGAGTAAAACATGCCAGGATATTCTGTGGAACAGAGTTTTTATGTTTTTTCTGTATATTTCAGGATTTGGATATTGGAGTAAAACATGCCAGGATTTTCTGTGGAACAGAGTTTTTATGTTTTTTCTGTATATTTCAGGATTTGGAAATTGGAGTAAAACATGCAAGGATATTCTGTGGAACCAAGTTTTTATGTTTTTTCTGTACATTTCAGGATTTGGATATTGGAGTAAAACATGCCAGGATATTTGTTGGAGGAGAGTTAGTTTTTGATGGAGTTGTGGAGAAAGGTTGTGGTAACCAAGTTTTTGACTATGGATTTATTATTAACTTAAGTGATTCAGAAGATCAGCCGTCTCCAAGAAGTCCTAAACCTACCTCGCCATCAACAGTGTCTCCTCCACCTCCTAAATCTAAAAATATAACATCAGAACCAACTGTAGCTCATCAAAAACCATTAAAACTTATGTCACCTGTTGAACAGGTTAGTTCTGAAAAACAGGTGCGATCTGAACCAAAGGTATCTCAACGTAAAATTCATAATTCACCATCACCTGTGTCACAATCAAGATCTGATGATGTATCTTCAAAACCAAAAATATCTCAGAGAAACTTTTCTAATTCTCCGTCCCCTGCCAGACCAGCTAGTGGATCATCTAATTCATCCAACGAATCCAATCAGAAACCAACAAGACCATTACCACAAGTACGTAGTGAGACTAGGACTATGAACCATTCAGACAGGAAGTTACCCAAGCCTGTAGTTAGTCCTGACACTGAGGAAGTACACAAAGGTCAGTATTTACTTCTTTATTTGATTCTGAAGCATATAGTTTATATTTTTCCAAGATTGTAATTTATAAAATCCCTGACTGTTATCTTAATTGTGTGGCCTGCGCTTTGCAGAGCGACATTTAGGGATCACTATCCTGTGTCTTGTGTTGTCTTACATGACTATGAATTATTGTCACATTTTTCTCAGCAACCCTGCAAGTTAGCTTCCTGATATTTGACACAGAGCTTTGGTACGGGGAAGTGTATTGTGTAAGGCACTTTCAGGTTGGTTGCCTTTCCACTTCCTTTTTGCCTAGACTTTGACTTTCTTCTAATGTTGGGAAATTTCTATTGCATTTTTCGCAGCAACCATGCAGGTTAGCTTCCTGATATTTGGTAAGACCTTTGGTATGGGGAAGTGTATCATGTAAGTAAGTCTACTTCAAGTTTGCTGAGACTTTAACCATTTTCTTATGTTGCAAAATTTCTTTTGCATTTATCTCAGCAACCATGCAGTTTAGCTTCCTAATATATGGCACAGACAGTTGGTATGGTGAAGTGTATTGTGTAAAGCAGTCGGTGCCATTTCCACTTCCTATTTGCTGAGACTTTGACTATTTTCTCATGTTGGAAAATTCTGTCACATTTATTTCAGCAACCAAGCTGGTTTGCTTCCTGATATTCGGCACAGACATTTGATATGGTAAAGAGTATATAAAGCAGTTTAAAGGCCATTGCATTTCCACTTCCTGTTTGCAAAAACTTCCAACTATTTTTTCATGTAAGAATTTCTGTCACAATTTACTCTGGAACCATGCAGTTTAGCTCCCAAATATTTGTCACAGAGTTTCGGTATGGTGAACTGTATCATGTAAGACAGTTTTGAATCTATTGCATGTCCACTTCCTGTTTGCAAACATTCCTTGACAATATGTGGACGAAGGCGACACATTCTACTAAAAATAGTAATTTTTTTCAAGTATTAAGATCTGGATGGCTCCAAACAAATATAACATGGTACAAGTTAAATGGGATGGCCTTTATAGAATTTCCATATGGTGTCACAAACAAATATAACATAGTAAGCTAGATGGGATGGACTCTAGAGGGTTTCCCTATGTTGTCACAGACAAATATAACATGGTAAGTTAGATAGGATGGACTCTATAGAGTTTCCATATGTTGTCACAAACAAATGTAACATATTAAGTTAAATGGGATGGCCAATATAAAGTTTATGTTTGTTGTCCTTAATGGTCAACTACAGGCAGTTCTTGTTTCTGATTCATCAAATCTTTAAAAATCATTAACTGAAACTGGTCTTGAAGAATGTATGGATGACCTCTATAAAGTAAGCATACATCATCCTGGTTGGTCATCTAACATGGCCACCATGGACTGTTCTGGTTAGCTCACCTGGCCTAGTAGGCCATGTGAGCATTTGCTATCACTTTGTGTCCAATGTCTGTCCTCCGTCTGTGCATACACATTTACAAAAAAAGTTTCTCTTCTGAAATTGCACACCCATTTGGACCAAACATATGTGGAATGGAATGGTCCTTGGATGATCCTCTACCAATATTGTGTCTGGCATCCCCACCCCTTCCAAAGTGGCTACCACAACTAAAAATAGATAATGGGTGTATATTTTTAAAATCTTCTTTTCTGAATCTACTGAGGCAATTGCAACTAAATTTTGTTGGATGGTCCATATGGGTGCTACAGCAGAATATAATTTAATAAAGAGACCTTATGGGAAATTCACTTTAAATTTTTTATGGAAATCATTACCTCCCTTGACTATCTTGTGAATTTCTACAAAAATCACTTTTAATTTGAAAGAAATCAATTTTGGTATCTTTGGTGATTTTCATTAGTATTTTATGTTAATTTGTAGGTTTTCTAACTTTATGTCATTTAATTATTTTTATTATACCGATTTTAAGGTCATTCAAAATCTGTGAAAGCCATAGAAAACAGAAGGGCAACACAAAAGGGGAAAACTGGCAACACAGCAATTTGGAGAAGAAGTCCCAACATAACAAATAACAAATAAAACTAAAAACAAACATACAACTATGGATAATTCAGACCCCACCTAAAATGAGGGGAAGCTGTTACTGCCTCTTCAAAGACACCTGCTGCATTCACCATTTTCCTATCCAGTTTTAGTCATTTTAGGGTAAGGGGAAGGCTTCGTGGCATCACAAACTCCAGGCAGAGAAAGTAAACAACCTGTTTTTATTTTTACTTTGCAACTTAACAGGATTGGGTTAGTCTTCATCTGTGAAACAGATATTCCATACTGGCAGACCAGAATGAAGATTGTGGTGTCAACCATAAAATTTCTAAAATGATAATTATACCTGGGAGCACCATATCCCTGTCTGAGCAGTTTTGTTTCAATGACCCAGTGCAGTCAAGGAAATCACTGTATTGAACACATGTTCTTGAAAAACATTAGCTGGGAGGTGTATACACCCCACATCAGGGCATCTGGAATGTTACTGTCAATGAATTGGAAGTTTACTATTGGAAAGTTGATTGATTGATTGATTGAATGGTGCTTAACGTCCAGTGGCAAATATTTCATGCATATTCAGGACGAGAGCA
>JAULBM010343223.1:0-2500 GCA_032357055.1 Geukensia granosissima
CAATATTTGCCTCCACAGTAGGGATAAATTCGTGCAGGATCATTGTCTCCTTTTCTGCATTGACAGCAGTCATTGTTTATGCCTCCAACTCCGATACCGTCGCCGCCGATATTTTCTATACCGCCGCCAATTTGGCCTCCATCAATAAATCCGGTACCACTTCCAACATTCCTGCAACAATATTTCCCTCCACAGTAGGGATAAATTCGTGTAGGATCATTGTCTCTTTTTCTACATTGACAACAGTCATTGTTTATGCCTCCAACTCCAATACGACCGCCGCGAATCTGGCCTCCATCAGTTGATCCGGTGCCACTTCCAACATTCTCACAACAATATTTGCCTCCACAGTAGGGATAAATTCGCGTAGGATCATTGTCTCCTTTTCTGCATTGACAACAATCATTGTTTATTCCATCAACTCCTATACCACCTCCACCGATATTTTCTATACCGCCGCCGATTTGGCCTCCATCAATAAATCCGGTACCACTTCCACCATTCCTGCAGCAATATTTGCCTCCACAGTAGGGATAAATTCGTGTAGGATCATTGTCTCCTTCTCTGCATTGACAACAGTCATTGTTTATCCCGCCTTCTCCGATACCACCGCCGCCGATTTGGCCTCCATCAGTAGATCCGGTACCACTTCCAGTATTCTTGCAGCAATATTTGTCTCCACAATAGGGATAAATTCGTGTAGGATCATTGTCTCCTTTTCTGCATTTGCAGCAATCGCTTTTGTTTATCCCTCTACTGCCAGTTCGTTTACTCCCCACCCTTTCTTGGGCGTACACCCGAAGTGCCATTACGACAACCAATAAAACTAACACTGTACACTTCATCTGGAACCTGAAATAACAACAAAAACAACAGTTTATTCAACAAGCATGTTGTGCTATTACAATTAGCAAGAAATATTTATTCGCTATAGGAAAAAAACATTTTAGATTGTGATCATGTCCTATCTTAATCGATTTCTACAAAGTAACGTAAAAATTACATAAAACTTACTGAAAAAAGTGAAATTAATCTTATGTTGTAAACCTGTTACCGGTGTTTCAACAATAAGTTGACTTCGTCTCGGATTGACGTTAGCTCGGATAAGAGTAAAAATATTTCCCGACGGGTTTTGCGCGCAGGACGGGGGATGCTTACCCTTCTGGAGCACCGAATCCCACTCCTGTTTTGTAAAGGAGTTCGTGGGTTCCAAGTCTTCGTTGTTTTCTTTTAGTTTGTTTCGAATTCGTCTTGTCTCTTTGGACTATGCACTTTACAAAGATACAAGAAAGTTTTGAATAAAAAATAAACCACATGAATGGCCACAAAACAGTGTTTTCTTATTCTTCTTCGTGTATAAAAACCAAATACAGTCATCTGATTTCTTGGTTTGATGCTTAGTAAACAGGAACATATTTTGAGCGCCTATGAGTATTTTCAATAAAGATACACACTGTGTAAGTGTATTTATCTGTTCTTTATTCTTGTTGTTCAGGTACGTATGGAGATATAGTGGATGCTTTGGTATGATTTAGGACAGGCACATTATATATATGTGGGGTTAAGCATGTTTTTGATTGAATGGTGCTTAACGTCCAGTGGCAAGTTTTTTCATACATATTCAGGACGCGAGCATATTAATGATGAGTGATGATGAATGAACCCTGCTTTGTACTAGACCGACATGCTGAGCCGGATTTTTAACGTTCTAGCTAACGAAAGCAACAGTCCGCAGGAAGACATGCCACTTTACCCAGACACATTATTCTGACTCTGGGCCGACAAGTCTATGCTTTTACTCCTAATTGCTGCGTGCTTAGCGGAGAAGCAGCATATACCAATTTTAATGTCTTTGGATTGACTCGGCCGGGGATCGAACCCACGACCCACGCTAACCATTACACTACCGAGGCGGTCTTTAAATTAGGTTATGAAGCAATTTTCAAGGCATCGATCTGTCAGTAAATTAAGGAGTCTTGTCAGTAGATACAAAACCATCAGTAACATTCGGTACTATGAGAAACCAAGGCAAAAATAAAAACTAAGCTACAGGCGACATTCAATCTTCCATTAACATAAAGTTGCTTCCTGTGACTTTTCGAATTTTTTAGTAGTGTTTCTTGTATTACGCGGGACGACTAATCACGAAATAATGACTCACATTATACGAGTACGCTATAACTTTTTTATCAAATGATAAGCGAATTATATCTGACATTCGACGTGTATTAAGGATTCAAGAGAAAGGGACAAGAATTACAAACAATTACGACAAAAATAATCTTAAGATTCATGAAAAGTCATTCGCCATATTAGGCTATGTTTGACACCTATGTTTCAGATGACTACAGCCATAACTAATGCACATATCTTTAATTCTTTACTACTACTATCCGCATTTCTTTCTTCGATTTCCTAACCCGAATGTAAACATCAATTTACTATAAAAACATCTGAGAACTTCCCATCGATGGAGTGCACGCTTTCGTTACATAACTAC
>JAULBM010343223.1:7500-22489 GCA_032357055.1 Geukensia granosissima
TCATAGACAAAATAGCAACTAAAAATTATGACCTGACACCTGGAATGCTTATACTTGTGACAGACATGTGTTTAGTGCAATTAGATGGATACAGAAATGGTAGTATGTGTGACAGATCTGTGTTAAGTGCAATAAGGTGGATAAAGAAATGCTTGTATGTGTGACAGACCATTGTTAAATGCATTTAGGTGGATAACTGAAATGCAAGAACGTGTGGCAGATGTGTGTTTTGTGCACTGGCTAGAACGTGTTTCAAACCGGCATAAAGAACACTCATTAGTATTCTAAGAATGCTAATTCGCTGTTCCAATCAAATATTTACTTTGTTATAAGCTGTCGTATATAATAAAATTATGCTTTCAATACAATGACGTGATAATTGTTACCCGAATTAGAACACTTAGCACCATTACCCCACGCACAAATTAATCTATGCTATAATAAACTATTCACATGTCAAAACATCAATAATCAATCGTAAAGAAGAAAATGTATTTTTTTTTAATTTTTTTATTTATGTATGTATAAATATTTGGATATAAGGTCCAACTGTAGACACAAAATCCACTGTAGTTTGGTGAATATAAGGTCCAACTGTAGACACAAAATCCACTGTAGTCTGGTGGATATAAGGTCCAACTGTAGACACAAAATCCACTGTAGTCTGGTGGATATAAGGTTCGACTGTAGATACAAAATCCAATGTAGTTTGGTGAATATAAGGTCCAACTATAGATACAAAATCCACTGTAGTTTGGTGAATATAAGGTCCAACTGTAGACACAATATCCACTGTAGTTTGGTGAATATAAGGTCCAACTGTAGATACAAAATCCACTGTAGTTTGGTGAATATAAGTTCCAACTGTAGACACAAAATCCACTGTAGTCTGGTGGATATAAAGTCCAACTGTAGACACAAAATCCACTGTAGTTTGGTGGATATAAGGTCCAACTGTAGATACAAAATCCAATGTAGTTTGGTGAATATAAGGTCCAACTGTAGACACAAAATCCAATGTAGTTTGGTGGATATAAGGTCCAACTGTAGATACAAATTCCAATGTAGTTTGGTGAATATAAGGTCCAACTGTAGACACAAATTCCACTGTAGTCTGGTGGATATAAGGTCCAACTGTAGATACAAAATCCACTGTAGTCTGGTGGATATAAGGTCCAAATTTAGACACAAAATCCACTGTAGTTTGGTGAATATAAGGTCCAACTGTAGATACAAAATCCACTGTAGTCTGGTGGATACAAGGTCCAACTGTAGACACAAAATCCACTGTAACCTGGTCAAATAATTATGTTGACCACTATGAAAGAAGCCTTAATTTAAAACTGGAATGCAGTTCGTTTTTCTGCCATGCGTAAGGATACATTTTAATTCTGTATTATCTAAAACGTACTTTGGAGTTGATCTTTTAAGGCGGTTCATCATAATTTTTTGTAAATGATAACCCACCCGTCCCCGCCAGTTTTTGGTAGAGTCATGTATGTGCTGCTTTCTCTTTCCTTGATCATTGTATTAACAATTGGCTGATTTGCAGTTCAGAATATAAATCCACCTTTGTAGGGACCTGCTTTGATATTTTGAAGGTCTGGTTTGCATTTGACAGAATTCAGCAAATATCACATAAAGAATGAAAAGATTACTTGTCTATTTTTTATTTTCGAAAGTATTTAGCTTTATCTGTAGCTGGCAATTCTTAGTACTGAGTGAATCCGGCATCTCTGATTCTTTTGACTCTTACAGGGAGACCCTTGAAGTTAATCTCAATGGACTCCTATAAGGGATTCACCAGCCCTGTTGTCAGATTTCTTCGACATGAAATTTAGCAAAAATGATTACAGATATTTGATGACTTCGTTTAAATTCTAAACCATTGAAATAAGTATTGCACTGAGTATTTCGATTTGTTGGGATCTGAGTCCTTTTTTACTATGTTTGGAACTCTGACTTCCTATGTTTTTTTTCTTATGCTACTGATAAGAGGTTTCACATTGAAAGGTATACTGTAGAGCTGAGGAAACAGCTTGACGGTTTATTGCGCAGTTAACGTTCCCGAAAGGATGTTGATTATGTCATTTGTCACATTACAGTCAAAGGATATGGAGTCGTTTGTGCTCGAAGTCCAATGGGTTCTCATGTGAGAGATCAAAAAAGCACATTTAAAAGAGACAAGAAAACTTTGAAATATTTTAAAGATAAAATTACACCCGTCACAGACTTTACGTGCCTGTCCCAATCCAAACCTCTTGTCAAAAAGATGCTTTTGGGTTTAACTGTTAACCGTTTTTCATTGTTATCTGAATTTGTCTTGAATGGTATATGTAGTTGATGGTAGTTAATAATATACAAAGGCTGCTTCATAGAAAACCAGGTCGTATCCCCTATTTCCATATCTGTCTGACAAAAGAGATCTGTGGCTTAAAAAAATTTTTACACCAACTATTAAATTTAATTATCAGGGTATTTAAGATTTCCATAAGCGACGATGATCTCTGGCCTGTATAATGCAGTGAAACTATTATTCATGGGATGTAAATGAATTTTATCACATTGATTTGTTCGTTAACGTGAATCGTGCATGGTCTAAAATCGAAATTATGGGACAAATTAGTTTCTTGTATCTTCGTTAAGTAATGCAATAATGGTCTTAACGACTGAGCTCTATAAATTTTCAATTAAATCTGTGAGCGTTGCATAACATTGATGGGTTCAGCGGCTTAGAAATTCTACCAGTAACTTAATAAATAAATTAATTACATGCATGATAAACGGCAGTAAAAAATCTGCTTTAAGTTCATGTTCATGATTGTAAATGGTTAAATAGCGAGAACCGTTTCTCCTATTTCAACAGCAACGTTAATACCTAATATTTATTTAGACGGCAAGTTGTCAATTAAGCATGAACTTTTGAGCCAACGACTTGTCGCCAGTGACGGGAATGTTCCAGATAAAAGTTCAGCTAAAATGGACAATGGATTTGGCATTTACACATTTGTTCGTCGTCGTAATAAGACTGGAATTACCTGAAGAATTTCGCTAGAGTTAAAAATGAAGTTAAATGAAATTTGTAAATCATGGTGGCCTTGGTTCATACATAGTTTGATCGAGCTGCTTTAATGTACAATAATATGGTAATTATTTCAATTCAAATCAAATGATTAAAATTAAGTTCACAAAAATGCAATTTTACATTTTACTTTGATCGGTGATTAGATTTTGAGATGTAAATGAAAAGGAAAGAAATTACCATAAACTAAGAGAATGTTAGCAACAATATACAACACACTTCACAGAATATCTCAGATTGAACAACAAAAACTCCATAAAAGAGCGTCAGACGCTCCGGAAGGGTTCATTGATCTTGCTATACTTGTTACAGCCGATTCCTTACTCGGCTTTGTGTCATATGCAGATGTGACCACATCTAACCTCTCGTAAAACAGTTCTAATGGCCGCTCTAAGTTAATGTAGAACAGCTCTGCTGACTGCTCTAGAACTGTTCTAGAATAGTTCTACGTCCGATATAGAATAAAATTCTGACTGCTCCAGAATAGAATCATGACTGTTCTGTGTCAGAATCCTGACTGCTCTAGAATAGAATTCTGACTGCTCTAGTATATAATCCTGACTGCTCTGTGTCAGAATTCTGGCTGCTCTAGAATATAATTCTGACTGCTCTGGATCAGAAGCCTGACTGCTCTAGAAAAGAACAGTTCTAGAATTAAAAGCATTGTCTGACTGCTCTGTACATATATCTGACTGGCCTAGAACAGTTCCTCGACTTCCTACAAAGATTATGTGTTTATAATTGAAATTCAATTGACAGTTGGTAAATCTAACAACAAATAGTTAAGGTAAAAGAAATGTACTCGTGACCTTAAAAGATTAGTTTGGTATATAAATTCATGATTTAAATTAAATCGCACTTAACCTTTATTATTTTTTAGCAAAATTTATGGATCTTTACGACAAAGGAAATATTTGTACATGTGAATCCAAAAGATAAGTAAACAATCCCAGTTCAAGGTTTATATTATAACGCTACTGTTCAGTATTGAAGTTCTTGCTTTCAATTTAGAATAAAATTTTATGTGCTACTTTGCACAAAAAATTTGCAGTTTTGAACTTAAAAGATAAGTTTGGTATTCAAATTCAGGATTTATATTAACGCGCAGTTAGCCATTAATGGAATTTTTGCAAAAAATGTAGTGTAAGTGTTTACAACAAAGGATTTTTTGCTGTTAAGCATGTAAAATTTGTACTTGTGAATTGCAAAAGATAAATATACAATCCCAATTCGAGGTTAATATTATATTGCGACTGTCCAATATTAAAATTCTTGCTTAAAATTTAGTATAAAAGTTTGCGACAAAGAAAATTTTGCCGTTTTGCACCAAAAAATTGTACCTTTGTCTTTGAAAGATAAGTTTTATATTCAAATTCAGGATTTATATTATATCGCAACTATTAACGTTCTTCCCTAAAAGTTAATATAAAACTTTGCGACAAAGAAAAGTTTTACTTTTGACCTTAAAGAATAAGTTTGGTACTCAAATTGATGATTATATTATATCGCAGCGAACCATCATTGAAATTTTTTCAAAAAAAATAAAGTATAAATTTTTACATCAGAGGATTCTTTTGCTGTTAAGCATGAAACATTTGTGCTATAAGTATAAAATCATAGTTGAATGTTTATATTATATTGCGACTGTCCAATATTAAAGTTCTTGCCTTAAAGTTGGTATAAAATTTGCTGTTTTGCATAAAAATGTACTTTTGACCGTAAAGGATAAGTGTGGTATTTAAATTCATGATTTATAATATACAGTATTTATCACAACTAACCATTAGGGATTTTTTTTTCAAAATATAGTGTAAATCTTTTAGATATATAATTTTTGCTTTTTACACTGTTCCTTAAATTAACAATTCTTTGTCCTATGTAAATTGACAGTCTTTTTAATTTTTCAGGCGGCATATTAAGTGACAATGATTATTGACGTGCGAATTATTTAAAATGAATTGATCGATGGAGTTATTAAGTCCTATACAGCAAATTAAAGCTCTCAGTCGGACGGTACAAAGTGATCGCTTTCAAAGCGGTCATTTATTAATATCTAGACATTTCTGTTCCAATTCTTGGCAAGAGCTATACTAATTTTTTACTAGAGCTGTTCCAATTCTTGACCGGAGCTATTCTAGAAAAGAACTGCTTTATACAGAGGGACTAGAACTATTCTATGATAGCTCTGTCACTGCTCTACGTCTGTTCTATGACAGCTCTATGACTGCTCATTGCTAAGTTCTCATGACTGCTTTGCATGTTTGGTTGGGCGAGAGGTAAGAGGCGGAAGCAGTTGTACCTAAATAAAGCACGATGCAGTTATCAATGTCTCGATGTCTAGTCTAGTGCTAACTTTAAAACAGGTTTTTATTATCAATTTAATCAATTTTTATACAGATTACCTTTCAGGAAGTGTGAATAGATTGATTTGTTTTCTTTTTTATAGTTGGTGGAATTTTTAAGAGAGTTTTGGTTTATCGTATGACATTTCTAACTGTCTTAAAATCTTAATTTTAAAACATAAACCGCACTGCCGTTAAGATTTAGTACTTAACTTATCTGCAGACTTAAATTGGTCATGTATGGTTTAAAGATTGTTGTTATAAATGAAAGTTGGAAGGACGATAATGTAATATTTACAGTTGACAAAATCTTTGACACACAGCATGTGGTTTATTTAAAAAGACACAGATAAAAGAAGCTTAAATCAAAATCTAAAAATCAAAGTAATAATTAATATTATTGTTTTAGAAATTGAAATCACCAATAACAACATAAAATATCTATTATATATATATATATATCAAAATACAGCACTTTACTTCAAAATATAATAAAGCTGAACTGCTATAAGGCTTTGTAGGTTTATGGCTATATAAAATTGATTTTCGATATGAATTATCTACGGCTAAACATTTAATGGGTCTATCGAGATATAACAATATATGATGTTCAAACAGTTAGAAATGAATTTGAATATAAATAATATAGCTCGCCTAAATACACATGTAACGTCTAACGTCATGTTAAACTTAGATCATATATCACTATAGGTTAATGGTGACGTATCGCTAATTCGCACCAAGTTTTACCAACAAAACATACCCTTTATATATTTGACGCATATCTTTTGGACCAGACCAAAATTTTTGTTTATTTCACCAAAGCATCGATTGATATATTTTCTAATAAAGAATATGGTTATTTCTGAAAGAAAACCCACAACGTCAGTTATTCTCTTGCACTCTGTGGAAACGCATTATTTTACGTGTAAACGTTATTTACTAAATCTATAACAACGTCATTATTTTCTACCTTGTTCCAAATCTGTGAAAACGTCATTCTTTTTTATGAAAATGTCGCACATACTTGCCAATATTCGCTAAATAAATCTGTGAAAATGCCTTCGCATACAAGCATACACGAAGTTGTGTCAAACAAAGTGAGACCGTGTAGTTTGCTTTATAAAAAAAGATAAATGACATCTACTTCTATACAACAGCTTTGTCAGACTTAATCGTTTACATTCAATATATAAATGGATTTTAATTATATTTAAAATATATCAAAATAGCTATGAGTAAAAGCATATATGAATCATGTAATAGTGAACCGTAACCAGTTAATTTTGGTATTACACCTGGTTACCCTTATGCTGGAGGACGAATTATTTTCGAACATGAAATGATTTCCATATGCCTTTCTTCGGTCTGCAATTTTGCGGCTTTTACAAACATTTCGTTTTCTCGTACGAACCTGGGTGATCCCTACAAATCAAGTCTCAACTTACTTGAAACAAAGCTGTTAATTTTGCGTTTAATGAAACGCTTTTCCTTTCTTTGGTTCTGAAATACGGAACAACATGACGGTAAATTTTCAAACTTACAATTTCATTACAGGTTCACTGAAAAAATTTTCACGTCATACTGACGTCACCAAAGATACAAAATATGAGTAATTTGCTTTAAAACAATAAAAAGAAAGCTTCATTTTTCAGGACTTTTCCAGAAAATTTCAATATGTGTCCCAAAGTAGACTACAATATGTTTACCAACTGATAACGTATGTACAGAATTACATTCAGTGACAATATAATGTTTATGCAAACATATATTCCAGCTTTATGATAGAATTTTCATCTCTTTGTGACAAAAAAAAGCAAAAATGAGCATCGTATCTTATGTCGAGCGAAATTCATAAGTAAACAATTTTTGTCCAAAATCAATTAGTTTCAACAAAAATTACAAAAGAAAATACAAATTGTACCAGAGAAGCAATTAATTTGAAAAATATCAAACCAAGTGAAAGTATAGTATAGTATGGATTTAATTCTAAATCTATAACAATTCGTTTCTTCGTGACAAACCAGAAAACTGTTGAACAATAACAAATCGTTATTTTGGAAAAATGTTGACTTCCGCGCAATATGTTTTGTACGATCAAACTGTAATAAATTTGTAAGGTATCTACATGAAAAATATTTTTAATTGTGAGAAATATTTTCTGAGAGTTGAGATTTGCAGTTATTTTTAATTAGTTAACTTACAAGTTATTTGCCTGGTCGTTTAACCTATTTCATTATAGGAAAGCACTTCTTGTACATTTTAGTCCATGATGAGAAATCATTAATGTTTTTGTTCTAAAAAACTATATGTATAAGCCATAATGCCCATAAAGCATTGTCTTGCCTTTCTGTACGAACATTATATAATGTATAGTTTATGCGTTGTAATTACAAGTTCAAGCCAAAAACAGAAACGTGTTGACGCAAACTTGTCAATACTGTAACATGAAAAATCTGTTAGTTACAACATCAATTGCCGTTGATCTTCTTATAATCCAACTAATCCAAAGTTTCTTTCCTTATTTAGCCACAGAATTAAAAATACATTTTTATTGTTCGGCAATATATTTTCTAAGAAAACCAGAAGACAAAAACTGTTACAAACTCTAAGAAGGCTTGTCTGAAGAGAACCATGCCATCATTATCTGATGTCCACTGTAAGCACTAAGTTATTTAAAAACAATAATTTTTATTAAAACTATGTATTAAAATTACAAGTTAGCGGACAGTCAAAGTAGTTTTTTTTTTCTTTTTCTTAATTTACAGTGTATAATTCTAAATTATTGCCAGTTTTTAAAGCTGATGGCATTTTAATGGGAGAAAGAGATTCTGCATAAAGAGGTAAATGACATATAATACTGTCATTAATATCATAAACGCACAAAAATAATATATTTGGTCCAGAGAGGAGTGAGAAACCCACCAATACCTAGTCCACATGAAATTAAATCATAGCGGACTGCATTTGCCATTTTAACAAAAAATATTTGCAACAAAGAAGATTGATTGTTCAAGATCCTTACGTTTAAGGCTTAAAACGGGTTTACGCTTCTACGTTTTTCGTGAGATCAGATTTGCCAAGATATTTTCCAATCGTCTCGGTGATTTTAAAGAGGAAGGTCATTTGGATGGATGCAAAGAGAAAGGCATTGCTCACATGTGTTTTTATTATTGTAATCTAGCATAAGAGTGGAATGATTTTGCAGCCGAAAAGCAATTGTACAGGCAAACCTAAACCTTATCTTTGGTTAATCACTTGAAAATGAAATGGCATTGGCAACACGAAAAGTGCTTGCTGTATTTAAAAAAAATGAAATTCCGCAGTCAATAACCAGTCTCATACATCTGTGAGCACGCCGCAGTGTTTTTCGTTTCTATTAAAATGAGTTATTCACAAATCTTTTGATTTATGTATGTATTTGCATGCCTTAGATCTGAAACCAGAAAGTAAATCCGATAAAATGTTGTAAGGTAAGAGCTTGAAGAATGAGATATTCCAAGACGGGAATTCATTTCCAAGCTTGTGCATTATAAACTTTAAAAAGCTAGTTGCAGCTTTGGACTATATAATACAATTAAACATCAAGCTAAACATAAAAATACTCACTCTTCTGCAAAATCACAGAATGCCTCTTTCTGTCTTAATAATTTCCCTCTGTTTTCCGTCGCTAAATCCTCAGATGATGTGGCCACGGGCCAGGCAAAATACATGGAATCACGCACCATAGCTGATAAACTTTTCATATCCGAAAGTGAACGTCTTTTGAAATCACTTTTGGGAACTTGTAAAGCATCCATTGGCTTTTTAGGATATTTTGGAGACGTACTTTTAGCTCTCTGGAAACTAGATTTATCTGCCCCTTTAGTAACGGGCCAGGCGAGACACATACTATCCTTTACCATAGTGGAAACATTTTTTACATCGGAAACAGAATACGACCGTTCTTCTCTTTTTTTCTGACGGCTCATGTTTAAAGTTGTTTGACTATTAAAGTGACGTAAACTAGTCTACTAAAAGACAGAATTTAAATGAATTGCACACATTTCACCTTATCCTGATCGATGTTTCCTAGAATATATAGAAAAAGTCCTATAGTAAATGTGATCAACTGACATGCCTGCTATTGTCATTTCAATTACTTGCTTTTATTTGTTTTCATCTTATTAATTTGATTATTTTACATTTTGTGTGTTGGTGATTCGACGCTTCTATATATGTCCATTACTTAAGTGATAATTATAACGTCAAATTATATCCATTTCTGAACATCTATCAATTTATTTAATGTAAATATTGAATTAATCAATATATCGCCCATAACGTCAAAAATATAGATATGATAAGCTTCCTATATTTGTGTAAATTATTAATTCATTGACAGTAAAATAATGCAATTTAAAGTAGATATGACAGCAATTTGCGGGCTTACAAAAACATACTCTTTTGTGATAAAATAAACGAATTGTATTAGTCTTTAAAGTTCAATATGAATGCCTATATACATTACATATGATGTTGTTGGTTCTAAAAGCTTGGTAGTTTATGTTTCCACAAATCTAAGCAGCAATTATTGATAATCTAATCAGAAATTTAAAGTGAACACAGGAATATTACGTAAAAAGACCTATTGGAATTTACATTTTGTATTAGGTTATTACGTTAAAGTCACTTCTTACATTCTTTAAAATAAACTTCAATTAGATATACAATGAACAGGCCTTCAAAGGAGCCTGTGTTGCTCGTTCGTTAGACCATGTTAATTGGTTTTTAAAGTCTCGTTGAACCAATTATGGCTATTTTAGTTCTTATTCGTGATAAGTTTTCAGTTTATTATTAGTTGATGACAAACTTGGGTAAAACGGTTTATAATTTAAAAATTGACCTTCAATTTGGTGTCTTTTGAAATGCAACAGCCATGACTCTATGCATGTTTCCATTTTGTTTGAGACAACTGAAATAAACAACTGCAACTTGTCCATTAAAATTAGCTATAGGAGAGTACATACAGAAAATAGGTTTCCGGAAATTTGTTTAACATTTGGCGATAAATCATGCATTTTGGATACAGCTACTTGGTTAGGCAAAACGCAATCCTGACACATTTTGACAATTGATAAATTTATCTGTTTCAGAAAAAATATATTTTAATATATACATATTTTCTACTCTTCTGTTGAATGGAATAGTTCGACGCAAAATTTAAATCTAGAGTACTATATATACATTTGAAGGTTGGTTGCTGTAGTAACGCAAATCGTTATCAATACCACACTTCGTAACAATCACAATAATGAAATTAGACACATACATCTGATGTGACGTAAAACATCTAACAACCAAAAGGAACGAAAACAAAGGGTACTTGCGAAATAATAATTAACAGTTGGTCTATAACTACATGTAAATACTGGAAAACACGTGTCAGTAAAAAAATGGCTAATGTTCTTTTTCAAACAAGAAGGCTGGTACATGACGTTCTTCATATATTTTCTTTATATTGTCAAAAATTATACATTATACTAGAAAACTACGGAAATGATATAATATGCGGTAAAAGGTGAGCAGCATAATGTTTCCAAAATACGAATTTTGTACATTTGTTTAGTTAAACATGTAAAATAGACCGCAAATAGAAATAACGAACAAAAACTTTAACGACACATTTAGCCCTTCGAATGTTTTTAATAGTCAATGCAATGAATTGTTCTTGAGCATCGTGAAGTCTTGCTTTGAATGCACATGTTATGTTTAACTAATAACTTATATTTTTATTACGCGTGCTCCTAAACAATATCGGCAATCACGGTCTGGTTTGTGATGAATTCCAAATGCCATTGTCGAAGGATGGCAACGACCAAAAATCATACCATACATAACAACTAAAACCGAATATCTGCTCTGCGCAATGCGGGCCGGTACAATGGCGTTTCCGGAACAGTAAGAAGGTCCTACCTCTTAAATGACACCCTTTGCAATGTTTTTTTCCAAAACAGTACAAAATCCAACTTTACGAGTGTAAATATGGCGAATTTTGATATGCCTTATGCGCGTTGCACTGAGTAAACTATCATCAGTAGCTTTAGAAACGAAAGTTAAGCTGAGATCTAAAAATGGTAAAAGGAAGTTTCCATATTCAAAGAAGCGAAATAGGCAGCCGAATCCATCAGGAAGAAAATCCACTATATGCAGTACAAGAAATGAAGCCTTTCGGATTGGGTGACTTTCTGTTTGATTTTTATAGTTTGTCGGTTACTGCTTTTGTTTTCTTTGATTTTGTCCTTTGACCATTCGTTTGGGGACGGTTGGGTACAAACTAAACAAGTTAACCCCCAACACTTGTCTCATGTGACTGTCCCAATTCAGTAATAGTGGTCATAGCTTTGTCTTTTTGTTTAATGATTTGCTACATGTACATTTAAGGTCAGTATTATTTCACATGCAATGTATGTGGGACTTATTGTTTAGGGTGATTTTGAATTTTTCACAAGAATTGTGTTCAACATCCCCTAAACCAAGATTGTTATTTAAAAATGGAAAACATTGTTGGCATATTTTAAATATCGCCATTGTCTGTAATAGCTGAATAAATTGTTACCAAACAGGGTCAGAACTGTTCTCAGGTGGTGTTCTACCACAATAATGTCCGACATTTCTACCTGCCAACCAAGGTGGGTCACAGCCCATCTAAGTTTAGGATAGGGCCTTATGGCAAACGTTGTTGGTATGTTATTCATACAAGGTGGGTCACACCCCATCTAAGTTAAGGATAGGACCTTATGGCAAACGTTGTTGGTATGTCCTCTACCAACATTATGTACAAACATTCTTTTGGCAAAAATCAGTAAGGAGTCTCCGTCAGGTTTGCGATAGAGGCTTCTGACAGCTTCTGGTATCAAAATCCTAATCCAGTCTTATAAAAATACAATTTTTTTATAAGGTCACGAGAAGTGTATAACAAAGTATTTAAATTACATCAAAAAACTATCGAAAGCGCCAAATTTGTCCGAAGATATACCTTCGGTCATAAATCGGGAAATGAATCTATATATTTGAAATGTGCTCACTCAAGTTTCTAACTCATATTTATTCAATATAGCTAACCAATAGCTGTGACTTATTCTGGATGTGTACCAACCTTCAAATAAAGCAATTTCTTGTAATATTCTCCAACAGATATTTGAAAAAGATTTACCAGTGTTGAACAAATATGAGAAAATTGATTATGCCGAATACGTGTTTCAATAATCTCTCATCAGCAACATTTAAACACAGAAAAAAGAAGTACTCACATCTAAAACAAACCGAAATTTGCAGCTGAAATGACATCCAACATCTTGCAGGTGCAATACAAGGAATGACGTCTTCGTTATTTCAGGGTTTTAGAACTGAAGTTAATATTCAATACACGTTTGTTAGCATTATGCCCAAAAGGACACATAAAAACTGACGAACGTTTAAAATAATCATTGATCTTATTTTCATTTACAGTGGATAAAACCTACATGTACTTATATAAAATATTATTGTTGTAATAATGTGTTTTCTCATTCTCGTAAATTATTTATTGATGAACTGTACAATTTTATGTGAAAACTAGATATCTATAGGGAATATCCGGTTGTTTCGAAAAATGCTTTTGACACGTAATGTCTGAATCAGATATATGTTTTTTGTTATTGTTGCTTGCTTAACTGATTTTGTAAATTTCTAAATCAATTTAAATTCTCAATTTGATATGACAGTTCATATTTTACTCATGTATGATTTATTGTTTTGGGTTAGTAAATGGTCGATGCTTCGTTTCGATTGGATTATTCGTGAGTGCTATATTATCTTAATTTCTAAAGTGATTTTCACTGAATAATGATTCAACACAATAAGACTTTTGTCGTTTGATGTATGTTGTATGCCAAAATATTGCACGTGGTTCAGAAAGTTGAAATAACATGTTGTTTTTAATAACCTTCTAAGAAAGTAGCATCTTCAGGGGAAAACGATAACTTTAATTCTTTTTTCAAGCACATTCGAGAATATAAGAATTTGTCTTGCTTTTCTGTTTTAACTGAACTTTGTAAAGTCTCTAAATACTCAATTTTGTAAATGTCTTGGCTTGATCTATCATAAGGTTTTCAATTTTGAATGTGAAACGCTGTTTAACATATCGAGCATCGAATGAGAATGACACGTCCGAGAAACGTTGGTTAGCAACGCATAGATGAAAGATGCCACGGTATTTTAAATCCTTTTCAATTGTTCTAATCTTATGTTGAATTTGTGTTTTGATCAATTAAATATGCTGTTTTCAATAGATCAACTCTCACATCAGGTTTGATGAAAAACGAGAGGATGCATTTTGTTCGTTTTTTCTAATTCTATCTTCCTACTATTGGCGTAAAAACTTGATTTTGAATCTTGCAGAGCAGCTTCTGTCACAGAAGGAATATTCATATTATTATCACTAAATAATACAAGATAACAGATATAGCCCCCTCACAAATTATTTATTATAAAAATCGGATTTCCTGTTATTCGATTTAAAGTGGTAAACCTGTGTTAAGGGACAATCTTTTTAAATCAATAAAATGTCTATGAAATACTAGTATTTTAAGCATTCAGTTTAAACACAATGAGATAAGACTGTGTAACTTAGAAGCTTTTAATAAAGTTGTGAGATGATAAACAAAAACATACTAACGATTTATAGGAAATGTGTTTCTTAACCTCGGTCAACTCCCCTTAAATCATTATAATAAGTTTACATATCAGTTAGTGAAAAAGTCAAATTCTGCAATAATGTAACTAATAATTTAATTTCAAGTATTATTTTCTGTACAAATTGCAGATAATTAAAATTGAAGCCGCATGATTAAGCCTTACAGCAAAATTACCCGAATGTTGAACATTTCATTGATATTCAATAAAATAATGGTGATAACCATGGCTTAATCATTGTCAATTTCAACATAAATATCATAGGCCGTGGGTCAGGACTGCCAACCGTGCATCCAATACCGACATACAAATCTCTATGGGACTAATTTATTTGGTCCCTTAAAACATATTATAAAAGATCGAATGGTATCGGGGATGTTATAGCCGAGTTGCAGGTTGCAAAGCAAAAACAATTTTGTTTATAGTTACAATTCAAGGGAGATATTTCCGCTATCAACATTTGAGGAAAAAACTTAAAGATAATCAGAAGTAAATTTTTTGGAAATTCAAACATTTTGTAAATTTTGAGCCACTGTGTCCTTTATCTTTGAAAGATTTTCCCAAAAATCAATAGGGTTTCATTGATTTAAAATGTAGCATTATCCTAAAGTTTTGACGAAATCTGCTGTAAACTATTGATATTATTGTCCAGAAACCTCAATTTTACAAAACTAACTGTGGCAGTGACATTCACCTTGAACAAATTTTCCCTAAAGTCTGCAGGAGTTTTGATTGCTTGCTATGTAACAATAACAAAAAGTGTCATATAAATCTGGTTGACCGGTACGAAATATCCATTTCACAGATGACAATGGATATCTTCCGACTGTCATGAATACAAATCCGTTCC
>JAULBM010343224.1:0-12491 GCA_032357055.1 Geukensia granosissima
ATCACTCATCATTAATATGATCTCGTCCTGAATATGCATGAAATATTTGCCACTGGACGTTAAGCACCATTCAATCATTCAATCAATCAAAATTAAATATAAAATATTTAAAAAATGCGTATTTTTGATATATTCGATAAAAGATGGTGGGATCTGTTTATGCATTATCTGTACCGTCTCATTCCTACATAACAATTTATCAAGTTCTGCTTAAGACCTACCTGGCTCTCCGTCTTTACCTGGTCGGCCTGAAATACACAAATATCTACGGTGTTTAGGATACCTCATTGCGAACTTCGATTATCAAATTTGTGGATAAACCAGTACCTCAATAACGTACGAACTTGCTAAATATTGATTTTTTAAAGTGAAAAATATGGCTTTGCCTTTTTTACTGAATAAGTATATTTAATTTATAGCTTAGTTGGCAAAGTTCAAAACTTAATGAGAATGGTTTGTCATGTCATTCTTAATCAACACCAAACAAAGCCTTCCTCTCCCAGTTAAATAGACGGTCCCTTTATCACAAATTTACTGAATATTTATATTTTGATGAAGCCGAATATGTTTAAATGCCGCCAGTTTCAAATACACACAAAATCTTTCATTGCAAGTGTTACATTTTCACATTATAACAATCGTTAATTTATGCATGTACCGTCTTAACAGTCAACAACACTACCAAAAACGGAAATGTTTCATACATTTACACATACTTTTAAAATTAAAAATTTAGAAAGTTCCAGTATTAATTTTTAGACTTATTCTAAGCATCAGTTAGGTTTATTTAAGAATGTTTCAAAAGATTTTCCCATATTTTGCAAAAATATTGAATTCTATTGTTTAAGGGTTGAAAAGTTCAAAGAAATTTGATGAGACTTGCAATATCTTTAATTACCATACTCAGATTTTTACCCTGACAAATATGAAGAGTTTTAGGGCCATTTGACTTTTCATGACCTAATGCCATATATGGTAGTAATCCTGACTGTTTGAGGGAATATAAACAACACAAGAACATTGAATTAAGTACCAGACCATCTAAGAATCATGCAAATCCCACGAAACGTAATACATTCGAGAAAAAGGCTACAAATATGTAATTAGATTTATTAAATTACGTTAATGCACAAACTATGGATTAATCAGTCATTTTTTTTGCCAAACTGCCTGTTAAAAGCGATATGGCCTGAATCAGTTACAAACGTTTTATTACAAAATTAAAAGTAACTCGTTTGAATTTTGCAGTGTATTCTATGTAAATTATATCGTTCATGGACAGTCTAGGAGACACCAATGGACAACAAATTTGCACATGAAATGAAATTAGAAACAAAATATCAAATTATTTGTGGGATTTCTGTGGATATATCATTTCTTACGTGATTTTTAGGTAAACTAGCGCTTAAGTATCTGGAGTGTAGAAAATGTAAAGGTTAAGTATTGTAGAAACACTGTTATTCTTATCTGTGCGTCCAGTGAAGAATATTTATACTAGAAATCCGAAGTGCCTGGTCCTCACAGGCAAGAAAAACTCGATGTTAAAAAAATACCAAAATGAAAACTTTATGATGGGAGATGTAAATTTCAAAAGTGAAATACATGAAGTGAAATGAATGTTGATTTATTGTTTGTATTCACACTTCGATATGTTTTTGGTATGTTTATAGATAAATTATTTTGACTTACCTGTTAATCCTCTCATACCTGGTTTACCTAGAATAAAAAAAAATGTTTCATTGTTCCATTTTGTTTCCGGTTGTTTTGTGCAAAAAGAAAAATCTTTATTGTTGATGACGAATTGACCTTGACCTCAGCAGCTTAATTCAAAAATTTTTGCGTATGAGGATCATATATTTTTTGTTGTTGGAACCGTAGCCAATATTTCTACCGTTTTTACAATTCTACCAATTATTTTTTAACCTGTCATTTGCCTAAATTCGAAAATTGGTAAAAATTAATGATAATAAAATTAAAATCTGATAATAAAGACATGCAGAAACAATTCATAGTAATAATTCATTGAGCACGAATTAATTCCTATGACAGCTTTTTCTTATGTGTGATCCTGTACTGTTGGCAAATAGGTTTTATCTTGCAATTACTTTGAATGAATTCTAACGCTCTCTGTATTATCCTTTGACCTCTCCTAACCAAAATGTTTTAAATATTGTTCGAAACATAATCATACAAAATATACAAAAAAATAAAAATGAATAATGAGTTTATAGTAGTTGGAAACTTAATTGTCAAATAAGCAAGCTTCACCCGAGGATAATTTTACCAAATTTTAATTACAAGCTTTTAGTAAAACTGTAAAAGGAATTCGAAGATACCAAAGGGGCAGACCGAAATCGTTAAGACGGAAGACAGACAAGACCATGGCCAACAAAATGAAACGAAAGCAAACATAGAACACTCAACACCACACTGAAAACCAAAGCTGGAGTAACACGAACCCTACAAAAACCAGGGTGTGTTCAGGTGCTCCGGAAGGGTATGTAACATTTGCATCATTTATTTGCATGACAATGTATCTTCTTAATTTCAATCGTTATTAAAATGTTTTATATTTTTGGACGAATTTCCTGCAATTTTTATTCTAACGGGATATCGAAAACTGTTAAGTGTTCAAGCAAGTCAACTTACCGTCGTTCCCATTAGCACCGGGAGGTCCGATTGGTCCGGCTAAACCATCTTTACCTGGAGGTCCTATAGAAATTGATGATTTAACATGTTATCAGGTAACATTCTTTGGGTTTTTCATTTTTGGTTTATTTAACATATGGTTTTAGCGGTAAACATAACATTATATTTAAGGGGGTATATTGAAACGCGATAATGCTATAACTGATATAAAAAATTGTTAAACAGAATTTATTGACATAATTTTATGAAATAATGTTAATTGTATTTTTCACAAAACCATGAGCCAACCGAATATGTTTACGTAACGTGCATTTATTAGAGATTTTACCAAAATAATGCGAATATGAATATATTTGTTGCATAAACAGTAATTATCTGAAATAAACCTTAAGCATTATATATAGCTAATTAAAGCAAGCAGGCATTGCTGCAAAAGCTTAAATAAGAAATGATTGTTTAATTTTCTTTTTTCACAATTATATTAAAAGTAATGAAAGTGAGAACTTTCCAATAAATAAAAAAAAATAATCTGAATATTTTTGAATAATCTGAAAAAATAAATATGCTTGGAGTTTTAGTTTTGTGCACAATATACTGTCTATGTTATTATTTAGTTTTCTTGTTAAGCTGAACTCATTTTTCGACTGTAACAGAGTCATAATTTATCAGGTTTTAAGATTTGGTCAAACTCCAAAAATTCCTATACAGTCAAAGAACACAGCTAATAGGTCTGCCGGCATCAATTCAGTGAAAAAAAGTAGGGACAGTAAGAGATTATATCAAGTTAACTTCCTTTGGTAATCTTAATTTTTCATACAACATTGGACAAAAGTTTCTTACAAATGCATAGTTTCTTTTGCAAATGCTGCTTTAAAAACTGCTATATTTTAACGTTGGTACCAAAATCGTGAAAAACTAGAACAATGGCAGTTTTTTATCAAGAATTTTTTAAAAATTTTAGATTTGTTGTTGTTTCTACCTAAAAAGTTAGTTGTTAAACAATTATTTAACAGTGCATTTTGACGCAAGCATTGATTATATTACATAGTATCTGTTTGTACCTGGATCTCCTTTTTTACCAGGTCTTCCTAAAATATATCAACTTGCTTAGCCTATCCATGACATATTCAGTAATACTTACATGTTAAACAGGAACTTCGGCAGACGTTTTACTGGTTCAAATATAAAGCGCACAAGCTTACGATGAAGGTTATGTTTTTTTCTAGAAACAAATGCTTTATCGTTGTATTGCAAATATATATATATCTTCCTTTGAAAAGATATTACAACAACCATTGTCTGTTGACCGCGTGGGTGTGGTTTTCTTTTTGCTGGTCACGTATGGTGAACGACAAAGGTATATAAAAACAATTGTAGATTGGATCTTCGGACAACAGCTATTGTCTTCGGGCCCAGTTAGTTGTTTCTACATAAGAAAGGGACATTGCCCTTTTCTTATTGGTCTTTTCTTTATTACATAAAACGCGTCACTTTTTTAACTGCTATGCTCGTTGTTGCATACCATCCTATACTATTTATTTACTTTGTATCACTTTCTTTTATTTGTATTTCCGATTGTATCGATAATACATGTGTGAGGAGCAGCAATGTAGATTTTGAACTGTAAAATACTGTTATAAACATTATGAGGAAATTCTTTCCGGATTCTAATATCTTATCAGCCTACCTGTTAAACCCATGATTCCTGGTCGTCCTGAAAATAAATAAACCATCTATGAACTGCTTAGCCTAAAACACTTCAAGATTTCAACTCAGGTTTTTGGTTGGGTCCGCATTGTCGGAGGTCTCTATTTCGTCCTGCTCTTGGTCTCGAGATTCCCGTTTTGAACGATTCTTTACTTTTCATCATATTATCCAGATTTACTTTGAGTATAGGAGAACAATTTTTCCTCTATTGATATAGCATAACAAAATTCTCCATATTTATTCAACATTGGTAATTTTGTATTTTGATATAAACAGATTCGACGTAAATTCATTGTCATATACATCTTACCTCAGAAAAAGCTTATTTTGTCATAGTATTTTTTCCTAAGTAAACGCCTACCTATCAAATACTTCCTATATTGGTAACTTATAATGGTTTTTTCATCCTTAGGGATCATTTATACTTAGAAAGTGATCGTCGCCCTACTGACGCGCGCGAAAATGGCTTGGTATTTATACTTGTCGTAGTTTGTTATACTTTTAATCCCAGTGAAAATCGAAATGTCGCGCGACGTTCGCGCGAAGAAGTATAAATGAGCCCTTAGGTATTTCTTTTCCCGAATGTGTGATTATTTATTTTCTGTAACTGTTGTTTTAATTTTTAATACCGGCTAATCCTTGTGGTCCTGGTTGACCGACAGGACCGGCAGGGCCAGCAGGTCCTGCTGGACCTGGTGGGCCGATCTTTCCATCCAATCCAGGACTACCTACAAAATGCACAGATTTCAATTTTTATTGTCAATTAACTGTAAAATAAGGAACACGCCAAAACATTGCATAACGTTTCAATCTAACACACTGCCTTTTCAACATATGAAAGTCTCATATTGTGTTTCTCTCAATTTTAAATTTTGCTCAACTATCTGACCGACTAAAAACTAGACTCAACTGAAAAACTTATCTTAATATCGAATGAAGCAGCAGAATGTAGAGAAAAACACAAAACCCGGTTGAGATTTTTTTTAAAATGACATTTTTTATATTTATAAAATATTTAAATGTTCGTTCATTACAGTTCCTGACAGCAGTTCCGGGACATTTCAACTATAATAATAGATTATTGCATGAATAAAAAGCACCTCAAGAAGACAACTTTCGAAAAAACTGAAATTGCTGTGTTAGATTATGCATTTCTATATCGTTGGGGTATAACTAACTTCCTTACAAACGTCATCCCATTTCAGAAAATACTGAAGTGTAGAATTTGCAGAATTGTAACTTGTTCCCTGAGAAAAACGTACCATTTAGTCCCTGAGGTCCAGGTTTACCGTCCGCTCCTGGGGGACCTAAAAAGAACTAAATTAATTAACGTTAATCAAAGTTATAATTAAAAATATAAATGATGTACGTTTTTCATTTTGTAGAAATACTATCTATTTTCTTGTGATAGTTCGTAATCCTTTTTTTTGTGTGCTTTAGTATCTCACCAATATTGTCTGTATCTTGAGTATTTGTAGGCAGAGTTCCCACTTAGAAGTAGTGTAAAATTCTCAAGCGCTGCATGTTATCATGGATGAAAATAAATCAATATTTTGGAAATATAGTAAATGTGCATTTTGCTGGACACAATTATATGAGGTAAGAACATTTCATTTGGCTACTGGAAAATCCTAGCATAGAAAATGGATTAGACTCTGTAATTGTATTCCAATCTTCACAATTAAAATTTCCATGGTCATGTTTTTTACGAGACAAATATTAGGTTTTATGTCTATTTAACCTGTCATGACCGATATTCATATATGGTAGTAATCCGGACTGTTTATATGAATATCGGTATTTGTTAACGTCTAGCAAATACATCTTTAAACGACCACATTGTTTTTAAAGGACATCCTTGTTTCCCCCCCCCCCGGCCGGGGTATTGAAATAGGTCGTTAGTCCTCTAAAAGGGGCGTCCCTGATTGTGGGGGATGTATAAATTCACAATCCGTCAAGAGAAAGACGTTAAAGACACCCCGTGTTTTGGAAAGGCCACGTCTTAAGCACGTTAAAGCCCCCTTGTAACATATCATTTTGAGTGGTCAGTAGGCGGCCAGTTCCAAGGCTAAATTTTCCGCCACTATCCAACCCGCAATTTTTCTAAAAGTCCCTCCCTTACGGGTCCCTTGCTCACAGTCTACATATTGATATTATTGTTCAACTTGTTTTCGTCCTGAATATGCATGAAATATTTGCAACTTGACGTTAAACAACAATCAATCAATCAATCATCCTTGTTTTCATGTAAATATCTTGCAACATTATTATGGGGGGAAGTTATCGACCACTTTGACACGATCTTATCGTTGCAACACCATAACTCTCTGTTTATGGTATTAAATATTACTGAATTGAGAAAATGTGACATTCCTTATAAACGTTACCTGGGTCACCCTTAGGTCCAGGCACAGCTCCTCCTTCACCTTAAATAGAAATATTCACTTACTATTTTTCTGCCGTGTACTGTAAATTCAAAATTTATTTCGAATCTATTTTTGCGACAATAAAGCTGGGTATATTTTAGCGAGTTTTCGAAAGGTGTACACAACATTACTAGAAAATTTCGGAATGCAAGTTTTAATTATTGCGTTTACAATCCTATCGCATTGTTCGCAAAATTAGTTTCTGAATTTACAGTATTTAAATTGTTGCTTAACGTACCAATTTACTATGGCAGGACACACATTTTATTTTTATTTTCTTGGATGGCATGTCTTTATGTTTATGGTTCGATTAAAATCTTGCCAATAAATTATACTGCTATATATATTGCTATCTTTAGGTCACGTTGTTGTTAAGTATCAATACTAAAAGGTAAATGCCAAAAACCCTAAATTTTCTTGATTTAAAATAAAAATATATGTATGAAACATGTGTAAAGACTTGTAAATCCGAATACAATGTAATTACGATCTCACAATAAAAAAACCGCAAATATAAGCTACCAAGTTGGTGAAAAGATTGCTCCCAAAACCAAGAAAAATGACTGTCTAGGACTTTTTCGATTAGACCTTTATATAAGAAAGTCAAACATATACCTGGTTTTCCTGGTGGTCCTTGGGGTCCTATTGGCCCTTTCGGTCCTGCAAAAAATACATACCCAAACTTAATATGATAGAAATTGGTGCTCTAAATTTGAAATATTTATATATAATTTACTACCATTAAAAATAAATTATTAATTGCCATGTAAATCGTATTGGATTTCACACTAATTGGATAGAGCAAGGCAATCATTTGGACGACAAAACTTTTATGAACAAAGGTAGTTGAACCGTCGTCTGAGGACAGCCAATTAGTTAAAGTGTCGACAGAGAAAATATGCTAGTTGAAGAAGTTCCAAAAATTTTTTAAGAAATATTTCCGCTGTAGGGTTCAATGAGTAGCCTGCCCTGTTGAACCTGCTTGTTGAGGTCGAACAAGACAACGCGAAAGAAAAAAAGAAGGGCCAACCAACAGGGGAAATTCGACAGGCTCCATCTACAATAAAAGATGTTGAAGATCTTTCCTTAATATGGAAATGGTTTGAGCTAAAGAAAATTTATGTTTAAACACTGTTAGTGCAGCAGTGATTGTCTCATGCACGTGCGAAGACTAGACAAGTTTTAATTTTTTTTTTTTTTAAAAAGCAAATTCATGACTGGAGAAAAAATAAGTATGGTCAATATCAAGTCGGCCATTGCGTCGCCTGAATCTGACAAGTGCAACCCTTTATCTACATATTCCTCATAGCTTTGCTCTATATGAAGTATCGAAAGTTGTTGAGTCACGTAATGTAACGTTGAAAGGTCATTATCTATAGACTAATGGTAATATGAATTTGATAGGCATCAATAGAAACACAAATTATCTTTTTGAAAGACTAATTAATATAAATATTCATTATATTGTCTGTATAAATAAATATAATTTAGTTCATTATTTTTTACAATTGGAATGCGGAAATAAGACAATTAAAATTGTCATTAAAGTATTTTGTACCAAGGAATAACCTTATGTAATGTCCAGCAACTAGTAAAATTGGGGAAATTAAACATCGTGAAATGAAAAACTGTCCATAACTTTGATATTTCTTGAGATGAATTTCGATATTGACTAAACAAAGGCAGGCACATTAGGATTTTTTACACTATAAAAACAATAATGCCGAAATTTTCACATGTTATAATTTACCAATGGAAAAAAGGACAATCGTACAATGCTTCCCTAATTGAACTCGTTGGTTGAAGTTTAATTCAGTCGAACATCGACTAAAACGAGCGTATCATTATAATAGCGCACTTTTCTTATGACATATTTCAAGGAATTTTTACATTTAATGTTTTTCTGTAAATTTCCTTCTTGACAGCCTAATTGTATTTAAACATAACGGTAAACAAAGTCATAAAAATTTGATATGCATAATTCTTTTTTTTTTTCGTTATGATTTATATCCAAACGCTGCATACAAAATGATCAGAATTAATAACATGATGTTGCGGGATTTAAATTTATGGTAATTATTTTGTTGGTGAGAGAAAGATTCAGAAATTATAACAATAAACAAAGACACTCCGATGAAGTCATTATCAAACTGACACGTTAAGGGCCACACAAAGGGGAAAGTCGAAAGACGCTAAACACAAGACGGAACATGTCAAAAACATATAAAATTAAAATCACAGAACTATGAACTTTACGGAACCCACGAAATAACCAGTGGTGAACTCAGGCGGTAAATGGAATATATAAAAAATTTTGGCCCATATATGTGGAATAAATAAAAATGCATGGTTAACTTTGAATATTTTTATTAACGGCGAAACGTTAAAATTATAGGTGCATATTTCTGCATTAGAGCTTGACAAATGAATGTACAAAAACGTGCATTTTAATGTTGTGAACTGTAGCATCTTTCACTAAAATTAATTGAAAAATAAAAATGCTACAAGCGCTCGCGTCAGAAGAAATCAAATACTAGGTCCATTACAATAGCTAGTTAAAACTGGTAATTTTGTATTTCGGAAGTCTGGCATTATAATTTTATTGAAACAGCTACTACTGAATAGTCGCACTAGTTGAATTTTCCGCTCCTACTCTAGTGATCATTTCTATATTATTGTTGCAATTTCAACTGACTCGTCTCCGAATCGAATCATGGTAATTACATATGTATAAAATGTCAAGGCAATTCCACCACGTTTCTGATGATGAAAGTTCAAATTTAGAGGCCTTGATATTGAGCGATATCTCAGTACTCGCAAGGCGTTAAGACTCTTGTTGAAGGCCTTGTGGAGACCTCTATGTTTGTAAAGTCCTTCGGTTTTTCTCTTAGTTGGCGACCGCCTCGGTGGTGTAATGGTTAGCGTGCTCGCCTCGAGTGCGGAAGGTTGTGGGTCAGATACCTGGCCTGGTCAAACCAAAGACATTAAAATTGGTATTTGCTGCTTCTCCGCTAAGCACGCAACATTAAGGAGTAAGAGCAAAGACTGGTCGACCCAGAGTCAGAATAATGTGTCTGGGTATAGTGGCATGTTCTCCTGTGGACTGTTGCTTTCGTGAGCTTGCACGTTAAAAATCCGGCTCAGCGTGTCGGTTTAGTACAAAGCAGGGGTCATCATCATCATTCATTAATATGCTGAATATAAAAATGGACTTTAAGCAACATTAAATCAATCAATCTAAATTTGGATTGTTGACATTCACCCCATATCTTTTCATTTTAATATTTCAGGGCAAAAGTTCAAACAAATCATTTTTTTTTTTCAATTTTATGTTTTATGTCTTATGTTTTCATATATTATTAGTGTTTACTTTTCTTCTCCTGAATAAACTGATGTTTTTCACTTGATTTAATGAAACAGTCAGTAAGCAAACCAGAAATTATTAACTAAGTATTGGTGACAGAAAAATATAACTTCATTATAAAGCATCCTGATGAAATATAAATGACATGATCAAGCATTACCAAGTCAAAAACGTATCAGTATGTAAAAACATTTGCACCATTTTCAACTTCACATTTGTTATAATCCTTAACCGCCTCAATGGTCTATAGGTCGCTTGCGTGCCCCTCGAGTGATGTTATTCTTGGTTCAACCTCCGATCCTGTCAAACGAAAGTCATCAACATTTTATTTTTCTGCTTCTCGGCTATGTACGGAAGAAGAAGGCTATTGCTAAAACAGGACCAGGTACTGTGGTCAGAATGCCTTTTTACTGCAAACTTTGCGACCACGTAAAAAATCGACCAATTTTTCATTTTGCGTCAATATGGCACTTGTCATAAAATCCATCAAATCATACGCACTGGACATGCTTAACGTTAAACAATATTCAATCAATCAACTATGTCAATCATTATAACAGTAATTAAAGTCAATTTACATACTCACCCGGTAAACACATTTTAGTTGTGCAGTATGTGTGAATAACGTCAGCCTACGAATAGAAGAATATTTATATATGTGTGTGGTTTGACTTTCATATATATCAGGCGCCGTTTTACTATTTATTCACTATCTTCTGATATCAAAAAATCGAATTCCTGATATCAAAAATTCTATTTTTTTATATCAAAAAATGAAGACTATTTTCTGATATAAAAAAAGGATTTTTCGATATCAAAAAATGATTTTTGACAACAGGAATTCGATATTTTGATATCAGGAATTCGATTTTTTGATATCAAGAATTCGATCTTTTGATATCACAAAATCTTATTTTTTTCATATCAATAAATTAATTTTCTGATATCAAGAAATGATTTTCTGATATCAAAAAATCAAATTCTTGTTATCTAAAAATGATTTTTTGATATCAAGAATTATAATTTTTGATATCAGAAAATAGTGAATAAGTAGTAAAACGGCACCTCAAAAATGATTTTCTGATATCAAGAATTCGAATTTCTGATGTCAAAAATCCTTTTTTTAAATCAGAATATAGTCTTCATTTTTGATATCAAAAATTAGATTTTCGATATCAGGAATTCGAATTTTTGATATCAGAAAAAATGAATAAATAGTAAAACGGTGCCTCATACATATAGATAGAAAAAATCCGACTATAGTGGAACAAATTGTGAAAATGGGTGGGTAAGTGAAAGCCAAAAAAAATGTCCTGTGTAAAAGTGTCCTTCCTGTTATTTATTTCTTTTAAAAAACTAAGAGGAAAATATTTTATGATCATCAAATTGTTCTATTCCGTCCTTGGACTTTATCATAGAAAATAGTAGTATCAGTGGACAAAATCTCATGGCGAACACTAATGTATGTTACATTTGTGTATATGGGTATTTCAACACAAGGCAAAGTTTGCATTTACGTTTTAATTAACCTTTTAATTGTGTTAATTTCCAATTACCAAAATTATCTCCCAAAAGAAATATTACAGGAAAACGAAATTTATTTTTAACCTTTCCATGAATATATGTTTAATCCAACATGTCATGGTAAGTATTTCATACAGTGAGATAAAATGAATATACTGATGGTTATATTTTTGAATGTAGGTAAGCGAAAGACATCTACAAATCAGCAAAACTTTGCTTATCTATAATAGTATTAGACTTATCAGCGGGTGCGTACAGGGAAAATACGCCGAATGTCTAAAGAGAAGTAACATATTACTTGTCCTATATACCTATATACCCAGATTCTTCACTTGTTAGATTCCGTTCCATCCCCCCTGATAAATGATTCGCATAGCAGTAACAAGTTATTTTTTGAACTTGAGTTTCCTGTGTTATTGTAAGTCTTATTGCTATTTTTTTGTCATTGTGTTTTCTGTGCTTTGATGTACATTTTTTTTTGTTTTCACCTTAGATAACATGTATCTTGCTTTTTTCTTTTCTGTGTATTTAACTGTGAATCATGAGATTTCTTTTCTAATAAAGAAATGTTGGCTTAGCTCAATTTTGAGATGCTAGCAATTTGGTCCCGAACAAAATTGGAAACCCCATCCTTCTTTATCTAAACTCTATGTCAGAGTTTGCTGCAAGTAACCGCGATGAGTTTTGAGCTGCGCCGAGTTTTTAATTTTCTACGGGGATTTTACATTATAAAATTAGCCATTTGTTTACAGGAAGTGGTCAATTGCACGCGCTAGCGCGAGACCGGGAGTATACGTTGTCAACGCTGTGTAATAATTAGT
>JAULBM010343245.1:0-12490 GCA_032357055.1 Geukensia granosissima
ACCGAGAGAAAACAATCTTAAGATTGGGTTTGTCTTGCAATTCATTGCACTACAGTCATACACGAAACGAATGGCCATTGAACATGTGTGTAATGTATCCTCACAACATGAAGTGGGATGTTATATACTCTGTACGTGGGGTTTTCATTTTTGTAAACTATTTTCTTCATCGGCGATTTGTGTCTTCACAAATGTTAATCGTTTTAGCCGCTTAAGTTGGTTGGTCTAATTCTTATGTAGTGGGTCCTATTTTGCAGTATGTAGAAGGTCCAGAAATTTCCATTTCTACTTTGCCAATGTGGCGATTATCCTTAACTGTGCCCCTGTAATTTTATTATCCTCGTCTATGTTACTGTTTGTATCCATGTTGTTGTATGGGTCCTGAAATTGCTTGGCATACACTCTTGTTTGCATCAAATCAAAAAATTTGAGAACGATGCTAAGGTGGTAGAATTAGTTGCAGTACTTAGTGGTCCAGACAGCAAACACCATAAGTGCAATATTAGGCAGTGAGTTCTTGTTCGCATACTTCCTTATCTGGAATATGTTGTAGTCAGTAGAACGTCGAGAAATTCCCATTTCTACTTCGCCAGTGTAGCGATTATCCTTAACTGTGTGCTTGTAATTTTGTTATCCTCGTCACATTAACTATGTCGCTGTTTGTATCCACGTTGTTCTATGTGTCCTGAAATCCCTTAAATCAAAATATTAAGGATGCTAAAGTTGTACATCTAATTGCAGTTCCCAATGGTCCAGACAGCAAACATCCCAAATGGAAATTTTGGCAACGAGTACTTGTCAGTCAGTAGAAGGTCCAGAAATTCCCTTTTCGATTTTGCCAGTGTTGCTAGTATCCTTAACTGTGGGCCTGTAATTTTATGATCATAGTCCATGTCGATGTTCGTATCCACGTTGTTGTTTGTGTCCTGATATTGCTAAGGCATACACTCCTGTTTGTATAAGGTGAGTCTTTGTTCCCATACTTCCTGGTCTGGAATATGTTGTAGTCAGTAGAAGGGCCAAAAATTCCCATTTTTAGTTCACCATTGTAGCGATTATCATTAACTTTATGCCTGTAGTTCTATGATCCTCTTCTATGTTGCTGTTTGTATCCACGTTGTTGTATGTTTCCTGAAATCCCTTAAGTATACACTCCTGTTTGTAATAAATCAAAATATTCGACATCGATGCTGATGTGGTATAATTAGTTCCAGTACTCTGTGGTCCAGACAGCAAACATCCAATGTGGAATACTTTTTCCTACACTATGGTTGTTCATTAAAGTTGTGCCAGTAATTTTATGATCCTCTTCTATGTTGCTGTTTGTGTCCTGAAATCGCTTATGCATACACTCCTGTTTGTATTAAATCTGAATATTTGAAATCCATGCTGAAGTGGAAAAATTAGTTGCAGTTCTCCGTGGTCAATACAGCAAACATCCAAAGTGGAATTTTTGGCAGTGAGTCCTTGTTCCCATACTTCCTGATCTGGATTCGTTGCTGTCAGCAAAAGATCCAGAAATTCCAATTTCTACTTTGCCAACTTAACTGTGTACCTGTATTTTTATTATCCTCGTCTATATTACCTATGTCGCTGTTTGTTTCCTCGTTGTGGTAAGCGTCCTGAAATCCCTTAGGCATACTCTCCTCTTTGTATTAAATCAAAATGTTTGACATCGATGCTGCAGTGGTAGAGTTAGTTGCAGTACTCAGTGGTCCAGACAGCAAACATCCAAAGTGGAATATTTATCAGTAAGTCCTTTTCGCATACTTTCTGATTTGGTATAAGTTGCAGTCAGTAGAAGGTCCAGAAATTCCCATTTCTAGCTCGCCAGTGTAGCGATTATCTTTAACTTTGTGCTTGTAATTTTATGATTCTCTTCTATGTTGCTGTTTGTATCCACGTTGTTGTAAGTTTTCTGAAATCCCTTACGCATACACTCCTGTTTGTATTAAAATAAAAATATTTGACATCGATGCTGAGTGGTAGAATTAGTTCCCGTACTCAGTTGCCATGAGAGGAAACATCCCAAATGAAATTTTTGGCAGTGAGTATTCGACTGAAATTTCCTGACCTTAAATGATGTTCTTATAGTGCCCATAGTGGGACCAATTAACAGCCCACTGGTATTTTCATCCCAATGTGTGTCTCAAGCTCCACTCCAAAGACAGCTTTTGTTAATTTCAGCTAGTTTTGGTTGTCTGTCTTACTTGAGTTTCAATTATTTGGCCAGATTTTTAGTTGAAAAAGTTTTTGTGACTCTCATCCAATAATTAGTTAAATTATATAAATCCTCTGATCAATCAGGCACAAGGATGATTTCAACTAAATTTTGGTCCGGGAATCAATTGGTGAAGCTTTTTAAGATGTTGAGTTATTTGTGCTGCTTAGAACCGCTTTCTTTTATTGCCACCGTTATAACTGATGTAGTTAGGGTATTTCTTTATCTTTGTTCCTTGTTTGTCAGTTTTTTTTTATTCATTTGTTCAGTGCTTTTCTTGCCTTTCCAGTATTTGTAGAGTGCATGATTTGCATTCTGATATGTTGCAATTTCCCATGCAATTAGAATAGTCTTTTACCTAAACTATGGATGTTCCATTTCTGTGATGCTGTTACATTCGACTGAAGTATGGTGCTGTTGGCAAAAAGTTCATGACCTGGTCATCTTCTACTGATTCCTAATTTGATTTCCTTTAAACTGGTACTTGTTGCTAGCTTTGGCTGAAGTTCTGCAGTGGAAAGTTGTTGTTGAGGTCGATCTGTCTTATTCACACCTAGTGTCATGCAATAGAATTGTATAATGTATACCAAGTGTTATGCTATAGAACTCTATTTATGACTTTTATGTTGGCCTAGTGTTATGCTATACAACTGTGTTATTGATTTTAATACAAGCCTTGTGTTATGCTATAGAAATGTATTCATGATTTTAATGCAAAGCCTAGTGTTATGCTATAGGACTATATTCATGGTTTAATAATATGCTATAGAACAGTTTTTATTACTTTATGTGACCTAGTGTTTTGCTATAGGCACTGTTTTTATGATTTTAATGTTAGCCTAGTGGTATGCTATACACCTGTATTGATGATTTTAATACATGCCTAGTGATATGTTATAGGTATTTAAATATGTTTTTAATGTGTACCTAGTGATGCTATAGAAAAAAGTTTTTATAATTTTATGGAGCCTATTGTTATGCTATAGAAGTGAATTTATGATTTTAATGCAAGCTTAGTGTTATGCTATAAAATGTATTTATGATTTTTATTTGCCTAGTGTTATGCTATAGGACTATATTCATGGTTTTTTTTATTTACATAGTTTTATGCTATAGAACAGTTTTATTAACTTTTATGTGTACCTAGTGGAATGCTATAGGCATTGTTTTTATGATTTTATTGTGAGCCTAGTGTTATGCTATACAACTGTACTGATGATTTTAATACAAGCCTAGTGAAATGCTATAGGACTTTATTTATGGTTTTAATGTGTACCTAGTGATATGCTATTTAAAAAAGTATTTATAATTTTATCGAGCCTGGTGTTATGCTATAGAACTGTATTTATGATTTTAATACAAGCTTAGTGTTATGCTATAAAAATGTATTTATGATTTTAATACAAGCCTAGTGTTATGTTGTAGGACTATATTCATGGTTTAAATGTGTACCTAGTGTTATGCTATAGAACAGTTTTAATTACTTTATGTGTACCTAGTGTTTTGCTATAGGCAGTTTTTATGATTTTATTGTGTGCCTAGTGGTATGCTATACAATTGTATTGATGATTTTAATGCGAGCATAGTGTTATGCTATAGGATTTAATATATGGTTTAATGTGTACATAGTTTTAAAGACACAACAATATCGACAAAAAATAATAAATAAATCCAACAGTTATGATAATTGATATCCAAGAGGCAATGTTATTATTTATAAACAATAAATCCTACGAATGAACGATGTTTAACGGGAAAGCACATAAAAATTCATGACATTTAGGTAAAATCATATACACCTAAATTAAAGATGTTATTTCAACTCTATTATCCAATTTAAGATGTCGTTTTAACTCTATTATCGAAGTTTCGGACTTCTATTAATGAAAGTGTTGCAATTAAGAACGTCTCATATTGTAGTTGACCACATCTTTGTTAATTTTTCTATCACTAAGTATCAGAATGTGAAATGTTAAGTTTTCTTTTACATTTCAGTAATTTGTCTGCCTTTCTTGCCTTTTGGTAGACTTAAGATACTTTAAAATCCGGATTTAGAAATGCAATTGTAAAGAATCGTACCATAGTTCACTTCGTGCACATCGCTGTTTTCAACATCTGTTCAAGCACAATGTCTTTGGATAGCCTCCTTCCTAACACATATGACGGCTTATTTGATGGATATTGGTGATTGTCTTCTCAGCTACTTTGAGAGGCGTCTATGGGAGTACTTTTGTAAATGATGTCTTTAAGTTAGTTCTCTTTGTCAGGAACAACAAACATTCCATGACAGACATCTTCAGCTGCTTCTCATACATATAGCTGTCTAACAACAGGCTTTCTTTGAACATATAATGTCACCACTGATCCAAACAACAAACCACGTCTCCGAAGAATTTAATTGACTGTCAATTTGATGTTGAGTAAGCAGAACAAACGTTCAGGGTGACACAATAATGCTGACTGCTCCTATATAAGAACATATTTTTTCCAAGAGAATGCAATCATCACCTCTCTTTTTCCGAAAAAAACGCGTCTATATTTGTAAATTCTCTCTGTTTTTTTCTCGTGGATGAAGTGGTCTTTCTGATAATAACACTATATCTTTTCATTTTCACAAGCCTTAACCTCATCAGATATACTTTCAGACAATTCCAACGACGGCATTTACTGGAATGCATCAAACAACCCTGTGCTTGTAATGTTGGGATTTATCTGTATCCTATGTCTTTGAGTTTGATCTGTATTCCACAACTTAATATTAATGGTGAGGTTACCAGGTTTACCACTAACATGTAACAACAACACGTTTGTCTGCTTACAACCATGTACCCCCCTGATGCTGGTTTTACCTCTATTTGATTACCCAGTACCACTGTAGCTGGTTTTGCCGCAATACTATTTACCAGTACCACTGTAGCTGGTTTTACCTGTATACCATTACCCAGTACCATTGTAGCTAGTATTACCTCTATACCATAATCCAGTACCACTGTAGCTGGTTTTACCTCGCTACCATTACACAGTACCACTGTAGCTGGTTTTTCCTCTATACCATTACCCAGTACCACTGTAGCTGGTTTTACCTCTATACCATTACTCAGTATCACTGTAGCTGGTTTTACCTCTCTACCATTACACAGTACCATTGTAGCTAGTTTTACTTCTATACCATAATCAAGTACCATTGTAGCTGGTTTTACCTCTCTACCATTACACAGTACCACTGTAGCTGGTTTAACCTCTTTACCATAACCCAGTACCAGTGTAGCAGGTTTTACCTTTATACAATAACCCAGTACCACTGTAGCTGGTTTTACCTCTATACCATTATACAGTACCATTGTAGCTGGTTATATCTTTAAACCATAACCCATTACCACTGTAGCTGGTTTTACCTCTATACCTTTACCCAGCACCACAGTAGCTGGTTTTACCTGTATACCATAATCCAGTACCACTGTATCTGGTTTTACCTCTATACCATAACACAGTACCACTGTAGCTGATTTTAGCTCTATACTATTACCAAGTACCACTGTAGCTGGTTTTATCTGTAAACCAAACCCATAACCACTGTAGCTGGTTTTACCTTTATACCATAATCCAGTACAACTGTAGCTGGTTTTACCTGTATACCATAATCCAGTACCACTGTAGCTGGTTTTACCTGTATACCATAACCCATTACCACTGTTGCTGGTTTTACCTCTATACAATTATCCAGTACCATTGTAGCTGGCTTTACCTGTAAACCATAACCCAGTACCACCGTAGCTGGTTTTACCTCTATATCATTACCCAGTACCACTGTAGCTGGTTTTACCTCTATACCATTACCCAGTACCATTGTAGCTAGTTTTACCTCTATACAATTACACAGTACCACTATAGCTGGTATTACCTGTATACCATTACCCAGTACCACCTCTATACCTTAACCCAGTACCATTGTAGCTAGTTTTACATCTATACCATTACCCAGTTCCAATGTAGCTGGCTATACCTGTATACCACTACCCAGTACCACTGTAGCTGGTTCAACTTCTATACCATTACCCTGTACCACTGTAGCTGGTTTTACCTGTATACCATAACCCAGTACCACTGTAACTGGTTTTACCTGTATACCATAACCCAGTACTACTGTAGCTGGTTTTACCTCTAAACCATAACCCAGAACCACTGTAGCTTTTTTTTAATACATATATACCATAACCCAGTACCGATGTAGCTGGTTTTACCTGTATACCATAACCCAGTACCACTGTAGCTGGTTTAACCTCTATACCATTACCCAGTACCACTGTAACTGGTTATATCTGTATACCATAACCCAGTACCACAGTAGCTGGTTTTACCTGTATACCACTACCCAGTACAACTGTAGCTTATTTTACCTATACACCATTACCCAGTACCACTGTAGCTGGTTTAAATTCTATACAATTACCGTGTACCACTGTAGGTGGTTTTACCTGTATATCATAACCCAGTACCACTGATGCTGGTTTTACCTTTATATCATAACCCAGTACCACTGATGCTGGTTTTACCTTTATATCATAACCAAATACCACTGTAGCTGGTTTTATCTGTATGCCATATCCCAGAATAGTTAAGTTGTAGTGACCTGTTACAACACATTTCCACTGAGATTATAGTTCACCTATTACAATCCATTACCACTGATTTGGTAGTTTACCTGTTACAATACAATACCAATGATCTTGTGGTTTACCTGTTACAACCCATTACCATTGATGTTGCAGTTTACCTGTTACAACCCATTACCATTGATGTTGCAGTTTACCTGTTACAACCCATTTCCATTGATGTTGTAGATTACCTGTAACAAAAAATTCAGTGATGTTGTAATTTACCTGTTACAACGTTGTAAATTTTCTTTTACAACCCATTACCACTGATGTTGTAGTTTAGCGGTCACAACCCATTACCACTGATGTTATACTTTACATGTTACAACTCATTACCACTAATGTTGTAGTTTTCCTTTTACTACCTATTATCACTAATGTTGCATTTTTCCTGTTACAACCCATTTCAACTGATGCTGTAGTTTACCTGTTACAACCCATTACCACTGATGTTGTAGATTATCTGTTACCACCCATATCCACTGATGTTGTAGTTTTCCAGTAACAACACATTATCATTGACATTGAAGTTTTACTGTTTCAACCCATTTCAATTGATGTTGTAGATAACCTGTTTACAAGCAATTACCACTGATGTTGTAGTTTTCCTCTTACAGCCCATTACCACTGATGTTGTAGTTTTCCTCTTACAGCCCATTACCACTGATGTTGTTATTAACCTGATACAATACATTAACATTGATGTTGTAGTTAACCTGTTACAACCCATTACCACTGATGTTGTAGTTAACCTGTTACAACCATTACCACTGATGTTGTAGTTAAACTGTTACAACCCATTACACTTGATGTTGTAGTTTACCAGTTACAACCAAATACGCCTAATGTTGGAGTTAACCTTTTAGAACACTTTACCACTGATGTTGCAGTTTTCCTGTTACAACACATTATCATTGATGTTGCAGTTTTCCTGTTACAACCAATTACCAAAGATGTGGTAGATCACTGTTACAACCCATTACCATTGATGTAATTTATCTGTTACAACCCATTACCACTGAGGTTGTAGTTTACCAGTTATAACCCATTACCATTGATGTTGTTGTTTACCAGTTACAACCAATTCCACCTGATGTTGTAGTTTACGTTTTAGAACACTTTACCACTGATGTTTCAGTTTTCCTGTTACAACACATTATCGTTGATGTTGGAGTTTTCCTGTTACAACACATTACCATTGATGTTGTAGTTTTCCTGTTACAAACCATTACCACTGATGTACTTTTCGTGTTTGAACAAATTACCACTGATGTTGTAGTTATCCTATTACAACCAATTACAATTGATGTATTAATTTACCTGTAACAAAACATTACCATTGATGTTGTTATTTACCTGTTACAACCAATGACCACTGATCTTTTAGATTTTCTGTTCCAACCCATTACCATTGATGTTGTAGATTACCTGTTTACAAGCCATTACCACTGATGTTGTAGTTAAACTGTTACAACCCATTACTGCTGATGTTCTAGTTTACCTGTTACAACCAATTACACCTGATGTTGTAGTTTACATTTTAGATCACTTTACCACTGATGTTGGAGTTTTCCTGTTACAACACATTACCATTGATGTTGCAGTTTTCCTGTAACAACCCATTACCATTGATGTAATTTTCCTGTTACAACCCATTACTATTGATGTTGCACTTTACCTGTTACAACAAATTACCACTTATGGTGTAGTTTACCAGTTACAACCCATTACAATTGATGTTGTAGTTTACCTGTTACCACATCATTGACATTGTAGTTTTACTGTTTCAACCCATTTCAACTGATGTTTTAGATCACCTGTTTACAAGAAATTACCACTGATGTGGTAATTTTCCTCTAACAGCCCATTACCACTGATGTTGTTATTTACCTGATACAATACATTAGCATTGATGTTGTAGTTTACCTGTTACAACCCATAACTTCTGATGTTGTAGTTTATCTGTTACAACGTTGTAGATTTTCTGTTACAACCCATTACCACTGATGTTGTAGTTTACCAGTTACAACTAATTACCATTGATGTAGTAATTTACCTGTAACAAAACATTACCATTGATGCTGTTATTTACCTATTACAACCAATTACCACTGATGTTATAGTTTACATGTTACATCCCATTACCATTGATATTGTAATTTACCTGTTACAACCAATTACCACTGATGGTATAGATTTTCTGTTACAACCCATTACAACTGATGTTGTAGTTTTCCAGTTACAACACATTATCATTGACATTGTAGATTTACTGTTTCAAACCATTTCAGTTGATGTTGTAGATAACCTGTACACAAGCCATGACCACTGATGTTGTAGTTTTCCTGTTACAACCCATTACAACTGATGTTGTAGTGTTCCTGTTAAAGCCCATTACCATTGATGTAATTTTCCTGTTACAACCTATTACCATTGATGTTGCATTTTACCTGTTACAACCCATTACTGCTGATGTTGTAGATTAACTGTCACAATCCATTACCATCAATATTCTTATTAACCTGTTACAACCAATTACCACTGATGGTGTAGTTTACCAGTTACAACCCATTACAATTGATATTGTAGTTTACCTGCTACAACCCATTACCATCGATATTGTAATTTACCTGTTACAACCGATTACACCTGATGTTGTAGTTAACCTTTTACAACACTTTACCATTGATGTTGCAGTTATCCTGATACAACACATTACCAATGATCTTGCAGTTTTCCTGTTACAACGCATTACCACTGATGTAATTTTCGTGTTACAACCAATTACCATTGATGTTGCACTTTACCTGTTACAACCCATTACCACTGATGTTGTAAACTACCTGTTACAACCCATGACCATTGATGTTGTAGTTTACCAGTTACAACCAATTACACCTAATGTAGTTTACCTTTTATAACACTTTACCACTGATGTTGGAGTTTTCCTGTTACAACACATTATCATTGATGTTGCAGTTTTCCTGTTACAACACATTGTCATTGATGTTGCAGTTTTCCTGTTACAACCAATTACCAAAGATGTTGTAGATCATTGTTACAACCCATTACCATTGATGTAATTTACCTGTTAAAACCCATTACCAGGTAGGTTGTAGTTTACCATTTATAACCCATTACCATTGATGTTGTTGTTTACCAGTTACAACCAATTCCACCTGATGTTGTAGTTTACCTTTAAGAACACTTTACCACTGACGTTGCAGTTTTCCTGTTACAACACATTATCATTGATGCTGCAGTTTTCCTGTTTCAACCAATTACCAAAGATATTGTAGATCATTGTTACAACCCATTACGACTGATGTTGTAGTTTACCTGTAAAAACTCATTTCTATCGCTATTGTAATTGACCTGTTACAACCAATTACCACTGATGTTGTTGTTTACAAGTTACAACCAATAACACCTGATGTTGTAGTTTACCTTTTAGAACACCTTACCATTGATGTTGCAGTTTTCCTGTTACGACCAATTTCCAAAGATGTTGTAGATCACTGTTACCAGAGATTACCATTGATGTAATTTACCTGTTACAACCCATTACCACTGAGGTTGTAGTTTACCAGTTATACAGTTATACCTGTTTTAACCCATTACCACTGAGGTTGTAATTTACCTGTTACAACCTATTACCACTGATGTTGTAGATTGCCTTTTACAACCGATTAACATTGATGTTGTAGATTACCTGTTACAAACCATCACCATTGATGTTGTCATTTACCTGTTACAACTCACTACCACTGATGTTGTAGTTTTCCTGTTACAACCCATTTTCATTGATGATTTATGTCACCTGTATACAAGCCATTACCACTGATGTAATTTTCGTGTTTGAACACATTACCACTGATGTTGTAGTTATCTTATTACAACCAATAACAACTGATGCTGTTATTTACCTGTTACAACCAATGACCACTGATGTTGTAGATTTTATGTTACAACCCATTACCTTTGATGTTGTAGATTACCTCTTTACTAGCCATTACCACTGATGTTCTAGTTAAGCTGTTACAACCCATCACTGCTGATGTTGTAGTTTACCTGTTACAACCAATTACAACTGATGTTGTAATTTACATTTTAGAACACTTTACCACTGATGTTGCAGTTTTCCTGTTACAACACATAACCATTGATGTTGCAGTTTTCCTGTTACAACCCATTACCATTGATGTTTTTTTCCCTGTTACAACCCATTACCATTGATGTAATTTTCCTGATAAAACGCATTACCATTGATGTTGTAGTTTTCCTGTTACAACACATTACCATTGATGTAATTTTTCTGTTACAACCCATTCCCATTGATGTAATTTTCCTGTTACAACCCATTACAATTGATGTTGTAGTTTACCTGTTACAACCCATTTCTATCAATATTGTAATTTACCTGTTACAACCAATTACCACTGATATTGTAGTTTACCAGTTACAACCAATAACACCTGATATTGTAGTTTACCTTTTAGAACATTTTACCACTGATGTTGCAGTTGGTACAACACATTACCATTGATGTTGCAATTTTCCTATTACAACCCATTACCATTGATGTTTTTTCCTGTTACAACCCATTACCATTGATGTAATTTTCCTGATACAACCCATTACAATTGATGTTGTAGTTTACCTGTTACAACCCATTTCTATCGATATTGTAATTTACCTGTTACAACCAATTACCACTGATGTTGCAGTTTACCAGTTACAAACAATAACACCTGTTATTGTAGTTTACCTTTTAGAACATTTTACCATTGATGTTGCAGTTTTCCTGTTACAACCAATTACCAAAGATGTTGTAGATCACCCATTACCATTGATGTTATTTACCTGTTACAACCCATTACCACTGAGGTTGTAGTATTCAAAGTTATAACCCATTACAATTGATGTTGTTGTTTGACAGTTACAACCAATTACAATTGAGGTTGTAGACTACTGTTACAACCCATTTCCGTTGATGTTGTAGATCACCTTTTACAAGCCATTACCACTGATGTTGTAGTTAAACTGTTACAACCCATTACTGCTGATGCTGTAGATTACCTGTTACAACCAATTACCATTGACGTTGTAGTTTTCCTGTTATAAACCATTACCACTGATGTTGTTATTTACCAGATACAATACATTACCATTGATGTTGTAGATCACATCTTTACAAGCCATTACCACTGATGTAGTAGTTTTCCTCTTACAGCCTATTGCCACTGATGTTGTTATTTACCAGATACAACACATAACCATTGATGTTGTAGTTTACCTGTTACAACCCATTACCACTGATGTTGTAATTAACCTGTTACAACCCATTACCACTGATGTTATAGTTTACCTGTATACAACCCATTATTCATCCCAGTACCATTGATGCTGATGTATACCTGTATACATCTAATAACCACTGCTGTTGGTATTTACATGTATACAACCCAGTAACCTGGATGATGATGTTTACCTGTTTACAACCCATAACCATTGCTGTTTATGTTTAGAATGTGTCCAGAAATACCAAGGGGATATTCGAGGAAAAGGGAAAATGTAAAAGTACTCACAAACTCCGGAGAACAACGAGGACAAG
>JAULBM010343256.1:0-12489 GCA_032357055.1 Geukensia granosissima
TGACACAAAACATTTATTAAGGACCTGTAACTGATTGACAAGACAGGAACGTGGAAATAAGTCTTGTTGCTTGCGCGATTCGACTTTTTCCACTCCCTATATTTAATAAATATAACTTGTAGTAAGTATTTTGATTATAATTTATCGAATTAATTGGACATTGAGCATGATTTTTTAAAATTGGGAGTAATTCAGTGTTCTTCATTAACATTTTTCCTTGCGTTTGAGTAGTGTTATTCATCACTGTTGGCGTCTAGGTTATTGTACCTTCATGTGTTATAATTACTGATTAAAACAATGTAATAAAAATGTAATAACTTGTGAAAATTTAACTTTTTCAGTTGTTGTCATAGTATTTAATGTCCGTCGGACATTTCTGTTTATCTAGAGGCTCAACATGATGAGCCCGCTTTACTCACACGACACTGGAATATCAAGTGGCCAATAATGGCCATTATTGTGTTAAACATTATAATGGAACGCCTTAAGTGACTTTTCCTGTCCAATGTAATTTCATTTCGCCGATTTTTTTAAGTATCAGCAATCAGAAACAAGAACCATCCACGACCATATTCAAGGGGTTTTAGACGCTCAGGTATACATGAGTCCGTTGATTGGAACCCACGTAAAGACATAGTACGAACTGTTGACAGGAGCACATTGGAAGATTGTAACCGATGTCGATAAACTTTTCTTAATATGCCAAATTAGTGCATTTTTGGTAGTTAATAAATATGTCTGTCAAAATTCACATATATGCATGACTCTTGTGATCATAGATATCAATACTAAATGTCTATTATTTCTATAAACCGAAAAGTCGTTTTACTCTACGCGTGTTTATATGGTTAGAAAATGTAAATGAACACACTAGTTGGAAGAAATATACTGCTTTTCGTTAAGGGTATTTTACCATCTGTTTTGAAAGAGATTTACTAATTTTATGTTCTGAATAAGTTTTATTTAGTAATATTATCTCTTTGTGTAGAAATCTATGAATTTTGACCTAATTGTGTGTAAAATGTCAGCGTTAAATATTGACCGTTGACAATTTCGTTAACGAGTTTTACATATGGTATCAGTTAATTTCAATTAGTTATGGACCTGTGACCGTTGAAACAACAATTAGTTTACCTCTTCTCGGTTTGACCGGATTACAGTTCAAGGGTTCCCTCCATGTTGCGCGCTAGACAGGGGTGCTTCCCCTGCCGGAACACCTGATCCCACTACTGTTTTGTAAAGGAATTCGTGGATTCCAAGCCTTTGTCCCTTCTGCTTTCGTTTTATCTCTTTGAAATATGCAATTGAAAATTGCAAACTGGAATTACATCGGTTAATGACACAAACTCTATCACTGTTAAAACAGTTGAGAATCGTAAACATAAACAAAATAATAGGATAGATGTTGAAATTTAACGCTACGTTTATGTTTGACATATTTATTACGGCACAGCCGATTTGGGATTATTTGCTTTGATTTCTCTTTCATCATATTAAAATGACAATTCAGTTTTGCGATTTGTCAGTTTGCAAAAATTTAAAGTTTAATTTACATACGCTCAATTTCACTACTTTTTATGTGTAATTCACCGTCATTTTTTGTTTATTGTAATGTTCATTTGGTTCTATTTAAAGTTAATTATTATTCATTAAAAATAGGAGATTTGTCATGATTCTCAAAGAGACAGACATCCACCAAATACCAAACAATTAGCAATTTTTAACTTCTACAGTACAGGTTACCATACGGCCTTCAACATTAGCAAAACTATATTGAATGAAGTTCTAATAGGCCCTAAGCTATAAGATGTGAATACAATGAAGAAGAAAATCCCCACTTTTAAACCTGGAACATTGATGGTGCAATACAACAATAAAACTTCTATTAAAATCTGCCGAATTGGATTTTACCTGATCCTTTTGCTTTACCTCATTGTTCTTGATTGGATTTTACCAAGCTTTTGTTTTGTTCCTTTTTTAAACAATATTTGCCAATAAATTGAAATAAGGACGCAAAGTAAATATAAGAAACCCAAATCTCGTTTATAACTTCTAGTATAAATTTAAGAACAATGTCATTTTATAAGTGCTCAAATCTTAATTTTCTAAACAATCTACAGCATTGCTCATGTTCAGAATTATCGCTTTAAATTATCTAATAAGGTGCTTAGCCAGCGTATCACATTATGACCGCTAAACTTTGCGTGAGAAAAGGTGAACATAATTTTGGTAAGTGTTGACACAGTATTTTGCTTGAAACTGAAATGTCCAGGACAAAGTAAAGTGCTGTACACCGTAACATCATTGCATCAATGATCATTTTACCCCCATTATCCCCGAAATTAGCTTTACTTGCATTGTTCATAAGGAAAGATTTGGAAAACCCCATCAAAACTAGATGAAAATTAAAAAATCTAATGCAATAGTTTTTGTAACGTTGATGTTGATTGGACAACATCATAATTTCGTATTCAAACTAGATGCTGCTGGAGAATCTGCGCACGCACATTCCTTATTCATTGTGGAGAATTTGGCTTTAGACTATAAAAATTGGATGGAAATTTAAAAACATTTTATTTCATGCGAAATTGACTTGGTATGCACTCTGGTTCATTGTTGAAGGCCATAATGGAGCTGTAGAAGTTAAAATTCTACTGTCACTTGGTGGGTGGCTCTCTCATGGACAATCATGCCACATCTCCTATTTTTATATGATTCAAACCAATTCAATGTTTTACCTGAAACATAGTACCGGGTAAATCCTTATTTTCTGTAACAATATCGGTGAATATATAATAATTGAATAAATAAAAAGCCTTTTTTAAATCTGAAAATACTACTCCTTTCAATTCCCAATTGTCCATATTTGTCAAACATTCATCTATAAGCTTTGTTAGTGCAGTAACACATGAATGCCTTTGTCAAAAACCAGACTTTGAGTTTATCAGAAACTGAGTTACATTTAGGTTATTATAGAATTTAGTTGCAATATGCCTTTCAAAAAAAGCTCATATGGCCCTTCTGGCCAGGTGAGCTAAAATGAATAAAAGAAATATGATTCTCTTGTTCATAGCAATTGAATAACAAGAGCAAAGACAGCTCTGGACCTGCGTCGCTCGCTGTTTCAATAAAAATCTAGGTGACAAGGACTTCCTGTATGGAAGTATTGCAATGATTTTGGTAAAAATGTCTGTGGTTGTAATTTTGCAGGATAAAAGTATTGAAAATATGCAAATCACAACAACATATCAGAAATAAGTCCACTTCAAGCAAACAAAGTCCCATAACCCCATAATGACAAATCAGAAATTAAAAAAAAACCCAAAGGGAATCAGGTATCTACAGTTCCAACAACATACCAAATTTTGAGAAAAATTGAATAAAGCATTTTTGAGTAAGTGTATGACATTTATGATGGATGGACAGACGGACTGACAGATGACAGACCAAGAGATGGAGTCAAGCAGCTACTAGACCTATATCGGCCTTTGGGGACCAAGGTAAAAGTCAAAACATGGCAGGTGTGCAAATTTTTGCATTGGGTCATTTTTTGCTTACATGTACACATGGTATCTCAATTGTAAACTTTTGCAAGAAAATTTTTCCAAGGGGAATGCCAAAAATTATGCAGATATTACTAGAAAAATGCATTATTTCATGAAATTAAACCCACATCATGTAGCAAGACTGCATATAGCAAAAATAACACCAATAACACTTCACGGGAAGATTTCACTTACCTGTGATATCCAGAATTTGACATCCTCTGCTGACCATACTGGAACTTGGGAGGAAAGTTTGTGGGGAAGATTCTCTCCAATGATTTTTAAAGCTTCACAAGCTAATTTTGATGTAGTGGCATTAGGGCTACTGGCCAGTCGTTTTAGAGGCTGGATAGCTCCAATTTCATAAAATACCTGAAAATATACATATATTTACATGTTATATATGAAATAAAAAAAAGAGGTTTGATAGATTAATTTTCCTTGGATATCAATATTTGGTTTGTCTGGTTATTTTTGTCTTGCCTGATACAAATATGGTAAAAGGAAGACCTTGCAATCCAAATTCTGTTATTTACCGCAGCGAGGTCTACAAAAATATGGTAAATCCAATTGTACAAATTTCCAAAACTTTTATATGGTAACTTATTTTTTATAGAAATTTTTGAAACTTGCACAGAAGCTCATTTATAATCCTAATAACCTTGGCCTGTAGTCATAAACACTTTAAGTGTTCATTTGACTAAGATTTTCCTAAGGATTTTTTTAGTTAAGGATAAAATCTTAGTGGTATTCATAAAGCATCTGAAGTAATCCCTTAGCTAACATGGCTAAGGAATACTTAAGTATCTGACAATTTGGAACTCCTCCCAGCTATACCAGTGAATAATATGTAATTGTATCCACAATTATTCTAGATGCCAATTTCGAATAATAAAATACACAAAACCTTTGTTTGTTTAGATACAGACTTATTAAACTGGAATGATGATTTATTGCACTGTAAGAGATTTTTGTGCAAAATCTGTAGATTGGTACAACTGAGACACATTTTGTTTAATTGAACTGACTATTCTTATAAACATGTTCAGGGATTCATCCTCTTACAGATGAAAAAAATGAAATATAATAATATGGGAATATCCAGAATTTGTTACAAAAACCCATTTTTAATTTTTACATCCCCTCAACCCAACCCTGGATCCACCCTTTCGTTGAAAAATCCCGCTAATAAATAAATAAAATTTAGCATCCAAAAAGGAATCTTGAGTCCAGCCCTGACCCATAGATTTACTAACGCCTTATCGACAAGACTGCAAACAGTATATCCTTCATGTCCTTTATGATAATGGGATGATGTATTATTTAAAACTTTCTAGCATTTATGGCAAAAAGATTTGGATTTTATTGGTGATTTTTCTTCAATGCATACTATTGTTAATAGTTTAACACAGAAGGGAATTAAAATGAAACCTTTAAATGAGAGAAGCTCTGGTTTTAACTAAATAATTTGATTTTGAGTCTTAAAAAAGGAATTGCTCATGAACAAGAACTAATATTCGGACTTTCATAAGTATATGGAATATTTTAAACAAAAAAGTTGCCTCACCATGTCTTTAAAAACACATAGTATGTCATGTATTAAAAAAATTTGAAAAAATCACCCTTTAATCTCTTCAAAACAAAAACACAATGTAGCCAATCAACAAAAACTGTCTTCTTAATAATATTTGGACTAGCACTGAATACTTTTCAGGAATCTCAGGGCCGTTTTATCATAATTGTATCTTTTAAGACCTTAAGATCTTAGTCATTTTTCTATTGACATGATTGATTGCTTAACATCCTGTGGCAAATAATTCTAGAATATTCAGGAACAAAACAAGTTGTTAAACAATATATCATACATGGGGCAGGTTGGGTATCAGACCAAAGAATTTTCTTGTCACTTGATGCTGAATTGGGACGATATGGGTAGAGACAGGAATTTTAGCTGTTGAAACAGTTCCTTTACGTGCTAAGAGCATGACATTTCTCCTTACAAGTGATGGACTGTGTAACAACTTCTCCAAAGTTGAGAATTTATACATGCTGCTCAGCCAATAGAGGCCCCTTTAGCAGGGGTACTGCCTGCGTACAGAGAAACCAAACTGCCAATTAATTTCTACATCCTTGCACCCCTTGAAGGAGTCTTGATTTTACATGCGTTTTGATAAATGGACATGGACCTATAGCATAGAACTGTTAAGATAAATAGTAAATTAATCCTCCAATGTCTATTGCAGTCTTTCCAGACCTTCAACAATTTTATTTTTTGAAATCCACTGTATACAACTACATATGTAAAATAAATTTTAAACTCTGGGGATTTCCAGTCTCTTCACTTTTGAAAATGTCAATTAAGGAATGATAGAATGAAATCAGTTCACTGGCTGTCACATTAACAATATTTGAACAATAAATTGAACATTCATCAAATTTTTTATATTCAAGAACTTTCAAGAACCATCCTTCATATTTCACATACTTTCAAATTCTTGCTTTTATAACTTTCATTTTCAAGTTCTTAGAAGGATATCAAGCATCTGTGGAAACCCTGTGATACAAGGAATATTTTATGACTTACTTCTGTCTTCTTCTGGAGAGATTTTATTCCTGCCTCCATAGCAAAGTGAAATGCTGCGAGTGCTTCAGATTCCTCTCTGTGACTTGACAGTAATGGAACCAGTCGTTTCAACCAACCCCTTGATCTACCATGGCGGTGTGACAGGTCCATTCGGGCAAATTCACTTGGTGTGTGACTGGCAATGAAAGGCAGTACAAGATCAAGGGTACCAGATCCAAGAACTGCTGACTCAATTTCCTTGTTTGCCACTAGAACAGATATAGCAAGACAGGCATAGTATCTCACACTGTCATCATCATTAAATGCAAGTGGGAAGAGCCATTCTGGTACTTTATGCCTTGCCATTTCTTCTTGATTCTCTGGACCACCATATATGGCCATATTAGATAATCCAATGGCACAGTGGCGTAAGGTAAGGCGGTCATTGGATCTACACCAGTACAATAAAACATCTAGCCCACCTAATTGTGTAAGTTTTCTACAAGTTTCCTCTGAAGTTTTAAACAAACTTTCTAGAATACCTGTACAAAAACGAGCCATTTCAAATTCACCTTTTGCATCAACAGTCATCTTCACAACAATGTCTAATGTATGATTTGCTACCCATTGCCTGTTTCCAGTTGACAAAATTTTATCCAATAAACGACCTGATGTCTTCATGAGTTCTTTGTTTGGTGAGGCACAATTAGATATTACAATATCTAAGGCATGTTCTTCACGAATAGTATCACATAAACTATATGCTACATCTCGACCATATGTAGGAATTGCCCAAGCCTGTTCCATCAATAAACTTATATCACGTAGGGCAGAAATCAGATTATCATCAGAGCTGGTTTTTATAATGTCAAGTTTGTCCTTTAATAACTTTGTTAGTTGTTGGAGACTGGCAGACCAATCAATTTGCTGTGACTCCATTTCAGAGGCAGTGTATGATTTGTTCTCTCCACCAGAATGAGAATCTTGATCATGTGTTGTATTACTGTCAACTGAGTAATTGCTGGCACTTTCTCCCTGAGACAGATCTAAGTAAACTTTTGAACACTCAGAAACTTTGTGGTGTAGTGAATCATTGTCAGCAGCTTCTTCATTATCATCAATATCTTGAAGCAAAGTTTTTGCAGACTGTGATCTTTCTAGAGCCTTATATGGATCCATTGGCAGACCAACAAATTTGGCCTCAGATTGAATCCGTCGAACATTGCCTTTAGCCTGCAAGTTATCCATTTAAAATAGCTGAAAAAAATTAGAAAAAAACACCATTCATTTGGCTTTAAGCTAGTAAAACACCAGTCAATAAAAGCTAGTAAAACACCAGTCAACAAAAGAATGGCATTTAGGCTTTCTGATGGTTATTAAAGTAATTGGGTGACTTAAGGTATTTGGATCATTATAAAATGGTGGTAAAATATTTCTAGAGTTTATCAATATAGACAAAACCATGATTTAACAATTATTCCAAAATGTAATATTTTTTAAAAATATAAATAATCTGTAAACCTGTGTTTACTAGCAACTGGTGATCTGACTGAGAAGATAACAGACCCCCCTAAAAAAAAAACAAAAAAAATTGGCATTAATATTGTGAGCAGCCCTCAATAACTGTACTAATAAATGTACTATATAACATATATATATATATATATCTTTGCCATTTATTCTTCAAAGAGAATAACATGATAATTTGCATAATTTGCATATCTACATTATCCCATCAGTGTCACTTCACAAAGATTTAACAAAACCCTGAGTCTTTCAGGAGAAATTATGGACCCTTATATTGGTAAAAGAATTTAAGTCAAAATATTCATATCTTCTGCAAAAATTGTCGAAAAATTAAATTTCTCACCGCATGCACATCTCCATCATGTAATCTATCAATCCACTTAGTTTGATTAACATCCAGCAAGTCGTATAGGAGGAGTTACGAACAACGCATTGACCCATACATGGGTGAAAAATGACAAAAAAGTCGAAACATCCAAATCTTCAGTGATAATTAAATTCCTCATCACATGCACATGTGAATTACGCATTCTAATAAGTTTTTTTAAAATCAATTAAGTTATTAGGAGGAGTTGAAGACAACACATTGTCCCATATAGGGATGAAAAACGACTATAGTATAAGTCGAAACATTCATATTTTACATGAAAATTCTCAACAATTAAATTTCTCCACCACATGCACATCTTCATTATAAAAATCTTACAATCCATTAGGTTTTATCAAAAACCTGCATGAAGTTTGGGAGGAATTGCGGAGAATGCATTGATTCATATCTTCTGCAAAAATTGTCGAAAAATATATTTCTAACCACATGCACATATTCATTAATAATGTAATCTTACAATCCACCAAGGTTTATCAAAATCCTGCAAGTTGTTTAGGAGGAGATGCAGACAAAGTTTTTCAGATAGACAGACAGACAGACAGACAGGCAGACAGGGTGAAACCTATATACCCCCAAAATTAATATAGTACTTTCCAAAGTTTTCTGATCTTTAGGTTCTTTTAGCGAATCAGTGAATTTTTGCATGTTTTTATAATTGGGTAATTAACTTTGGTCCAAATATCTTAAATATCATACCCAATGAAAGAACAAAGGCAAGACAGTGTGTGCTCAATGGAAATGACAATGATAACACTATATTTAATTTGAGTAAAGCTGACAAATTTAATGTTTAACTGGCAAAACAAAAGGAAATGTAATTATAACAGTGTGAGGCTGTAAGGATAGACTAAAGATATGATACATATCCAATACAAGGCTGGCAATTTGATACATTTTGGGATGATACACATCTGTATAAAATTTTCCTTCAATTAAGATTCAGGATGAATATTCATCACATTCTAATATCGTGAATATGAAGAAGTTCGTTAAAGCCTTGCTCCATTCTAGAGTTTTGTTGAGCTTCTTAATACTTCTACTAATTTTTCACCTTAGACAGTCCCTTATTTTTGAAGATTCCATATTAGATTATGTCATAATTCTTGGAAGCAGAGGTTCCCAGGAGCCTGTATCACAGCGCATCCTCACTGGTCCTCATCAAGAGGGAATGTTGTACAAAATTTTGGTAGAAGACAATTGGCTAAGTAGTTTCACAAAAGAAGATTTTAAACTGAATTTCCCTTATAATCTTATTTTGCAGAAAGTTCGGCTGTGGCCCATAGGGTGCTACTCCTATGCTAAACTAAGTTCAGCTGTGGCAGCCATTTTGGTTGGCAGGAAGGAATGACAGACATAATTTCTGTACAAGACCATCTAACAACCATTCCACCATGGTTTGATAGCAATTGATTCAGCTGTTACATACAAGAAGATACTTAAAATATACAACCCATTTATTCTTTTTTAGTTACAGCAGCCCTCATGTTGCAGGGAGGGAATGCTAGACATACAACATGACATAAATTTGGTAGAGATCCACCAAAGGATCAAACCACATAATTCTATTACAAGTGTCTCAGAAGATTTTCAAGTGAATATCCCATAGAAATAATTTCAACAGTGGCAGTGATCTTGGTCGGTGGGCTGGAATGCCATGCAAACTTTCGGTAGAAGACAATGTAAAGACTATTCCTCCAAAGTTCGGTTGAAATGGGCTCAGTAGTTTCTGAAAAGAAGATTTTTTAGTGAATTTCCCATAGGGTCCTATGTTAAGTCCAGTGTAGAATACACATTTAAAAGATCAAAAGTGTATACTATAAGACAAATTTGAAACAAACTGAAAGATAAAATGAAAACAAAAGAACAATGGCTTGGAATTAACGAAACTCCTTTACAAAACAGGAGTAGGATCAGGTGCTCTAGAAGCATAAGCATCCCTGTCTTGTACGCAACACCCATTGTGGAATCCTTAAACTCCAATCCCAGTTAATGTCATTCAAGAAGAGGCCAACTTATTCATGTTATTGTTGTATTACCAGTAACAGGTCCTTAAACAAAGTTACACTTGTGGCCAACTTGGTCAGTGGGTTGGAATGCTAGAAAGAATTTTGGTAGATGACCATGAAAGGACTATTTTACAAAATTTTTGTTCAACTGACTCAGTAATTTCAGGCAAGAAGATTCTTTAATATATTTTATTTTTACTAAAGGCGGTTATCTTGGAAGGCAGTCTGGGATACTGGAGATATTTTGGATAAAAAACCATCCAAGGACCAGTCCATCAAAGTTTAGTCCTAATTGGTTGAGCAGTCTCAGAGGGGAAAGTTTCTGTGTAACTGTTAACAGATAGATGACAAGTGATGGCAAAAGCTCTAAGCTCACATGGCCATGTAGGTCAAGAGAGCTATAAAAGAGTATTTTTACTTGTATCATATCATATTGAAATTCCAATGAAATGTTTTATATTGTATCATGACCAAAAGTATCACAATACAGTGAATATTCGAAGAAACTTTTCCCTCCTTTAACTTTGGCTTTCAATATTGATACCTATATTGTTTTTCCCTATACCTGCATTAATATCTACTAAAGTACTTGTAGTAAAGGGGAGGGGATCAGAAAGATAAGGAAATTTGACATCTCCTTTATTGCTTGAATGAGTAGGTAAGTTAAGGCCCTTATTTGGCCCAAATTTTAGATTTTGTGACACAATTATAAGTTGTTGTGAAAATGGTGTTTAATAACCGACATTTAAATATTCAATACTTATTGTTATATACTTTTTAGTCTTTTCGAAAAAAACAACAGGGTATATTTGACTATTTCAAGTAATATTTTCAGTAAAAATACAGAATTTTCGGAGGTGTTTTATTCAAAATTGATATGATCGCATCAAAATATCACAAAGATATTTTAACCAAACATTTGTACTTGATGGATCTTGTATGTACAATATTTGATTGTGATGTTTTTGAGCAATCTATATTAAAAGCTACAAAATTATATCAAATGTTTTATCAAATTTTAAGTAATTTCTAAGTATTTTCATATTTTAAACTCTTTCTATATGCCATGGGTTTGTTGTATACACAATTAAACTAATAATTATGTTGGTTTATCTTTTTATAGAAATTATTCAATACAAAAAATATCAGATTATAGATAATGAGTCACTTTTCATTTTAGCCAAATATTTGGGCAAAAATTGAGCCTTAACAACCCTCATCCTTTGATAAGTTATTCTAGTATTTTGTTGGGAAGTAATTTCCATATTTCTGAAAACTGAGGTGCTTTGCAGCACAGCATGATACAACCGCAGCATGTTTACATGTGAAAGGTAAACAAATGAACATTTGGGTAAGTGAGGACACATTATTTTGCTGGACACAGTAATATGACTGGATCAGTGATCATTATTCTCAAAAATGGCATTACTTCTGTTGCATTGATCATAAGGAATCATTTGGAAAAGAAACCCTATCAAAATCTGATGGAAATTTTTTTCCATATTATACGAAATTGAATTTCCTTCCAACTTCGACCCAACACCTTTTAGCCAAAATATTGTAAGAGATAAAAAAAATCTGTTGAAATTCTCAGAAAGCTCTCAATGAGAGGAATCAGATGAAAAAAAACCATCAAAATCATATGAAAAATGATAATTTCTAATCTCCTTCAAAATTACATTTTTAACCCTTTGACTCATATTATCATAAAATTGATAAATGCTACAAAAAAAAACCTCACTGGAGTAACTTTTGTTGAATTTTTCATACCGAACCATTTGAAAAAAAGACAAACAAAATCAGATGAAAAATAAAATTATTCCACATTATATGAAATTGAATTTTCCCCACTTGACCAATTTTAGCTCAAAAGTGGTAAGTGAAAATCTGTTGTAGATGTTCTACTGAAGGCCCTCATTGAGGGGAATCAAATGCAAAAAAAAAAATTGGATGACAAATAAAATGTTTTGAAAATTATACATAATTTAATTTCCTCTCCACTTGTTCCCCTTTTAGCTTTGAAAACAATCAGAGATAGAAACATTGAAGGCAAACTACTGAAAGCTCTCAGTGATTGAAATTTAAAAATGCAAAAAAAAAATAACAATCAAAATGGGATCAAAAATAAAAATTACTAATCTTCTGCAAAATCACATTATTTTTTACCTTAGATGCTACAAAAAAATGCATAGAGTAACTTTTGTTGCAATTTTTATAAGGAATCCCATCAAAATTGGATAAGAAGTAAAAAAGTTCCAAAAATGAGGGCATTGCCAATATTGTCAAGAGTTACATTGTAGGTCGCCTTTGACTTGTAAGTTGGCTTTGTCATGGGAAATAAAAAAGCCATAAAAATCATACAAGAAATAGAGAACTATATATGAACAGAGGTGCTTCGCAAGCACATAATACGACCGCAGCACGTTGAAATGTGAAAGGTGAACAAAAGATCTTTTGAGT
>JAULBM010343267.1:0-12488 GCA_032357055.1 Geukensia granosissima
TCATGTTATAACTGCCAGGGAAGCCATCGTCCCAGAGCTACTTTTGTCGAGGGAGGTAATCGGTGAAAGGGTTAAGAATGATCGTAAGTGTAGAAATTTCAAAGGAAAACTTATTGTGACGTCATAATTAAGGACAGAAATTACACTTACGACATTTTGTGAAATTGACTGCTGGAGATTAATTCATCACTTATAAAAGGGAATTTAAATATTTTGAATTGGAGAAAAAACATACAAGGTCAGTTCTGGTTATTGTAAATACATGTAGTTGAAAACAAGACAAAAAGAAAAAATATTTAAGTACAGCAACTCACAGAAAACAGTATAAACTGACACCACACATTCCAGATATTTTTTTCTTGAACAGCTACATAATTTATTCTACATTGAATGAGCCATGGTATACATGTGTTGTAGGTATTTAGTAGAACAACTGTCTTCACTCTCCCTTACTAAATCAGTAATTGATACTGATGTCAGGTGATCTTCTTATTTGTTAAGCTTATTTGTACTTTATTTCTGCTCCGTTGTATTTTTTCGGCAATTTGTTGAAGATATTTCATATTTATATATTAATTTAGTTGAATATGTTACTTTTTGTTGCTAATAATTTCCTGACAAATGGTAGAAGTTTTGTTTGATATTATTTTGTATTTTCATTGTAGAAAATAGTCACATGTAGGTTTGTTATGAACTTTGAATGTTGCACAAACAGAGGTTTAAGGATCTCAGTGAAGTACGCATTGTAGGGTTTATTTTAACAGTCACAGAAATATCAAAAAAGAATTACACTACATTTCGGTTGCACAGCGAGATGAGTAGTGGTCAAATTTGACTGATTATACCGCCACAAATGAAGTTTTTGGGGATTATACAAATCACCCTGGTTGTCTGTCTGTCCACATACATTTTAAGCACATTTCCTTCAAATTGTTCAATTGATTTCAAAGAAAATTAAAAAAAACATTAGGCATTATGTGAAGATATGCACATAGCCTTAGGGAGAGATTTCATTCTCAGCTCATTCCAAGGGCAGATAATCCATGGGAAGCTTGCATATATTTTGTGAGTTGTGCTTTTACAGGGCTTTCAAAAGTAGCCGGTAGCCGATGGAAATCCGCCGTCTGTGATGCTTTCAGTCGCCGGCTACTTGTCTGACAAAAATATAATTTAATTTCAAATGTATAACTTGCTTGCCGTTATTTGTAGTATGCGAATTCTTTATTTGTATCAGAATCTCTGATTGGTCGGTATCGAAATTAGATATCCAATGAAATTTTATGCAAGGTCATGATCGGATCACGCTCGGCTCATTCCGACTATCTTCGTAATCGTAGCTTTACCGGATTTTATGACGGAAATGGCTGATATGATCAGATTGACACAAATGAATACATTCCTATTCAGCGACATTGTTTGATTGTGGTTACAAGCTGGAAGTCAAGAAAAGCAGAGATGACAAAAGCAGTACGTTTCACGAAAATCTTTAAGTGGCGACAACCGGTTTTGACATGTAAAAAAAAATAAATCAAACTCATGGCCATGTGCCTGTTAATTCAAAAGCGAAAGTAGAGTCCTGTGCATGTCCGAGAAATTCTTTAATTAAATCTTTGCATTTCTATAATATGTTCATCTTCCTTAAACATTATTTGTCATGTTTGTTTTATATACAACTGAGGAAAAATTTTGGCACCCCCACTCAAACTACAGTACTGTGCTAAAATTTTCAAAATGTCCCTCTTAACTATCTTTTTCAAAAAATTATTACAAAGTCATTTCTTATCTGTTTGATGTTGAAATTTTTATCAATATTGAAAAAGGATCAACATGAGAAACAAAAAATGCTCAAAGTTTGAAGTACAAACTCGCAGAAAACTGAAAGCAATATAGTTAACTCCTTATTTTGTTTTTAAAGCAAAAAAATTTGAAATTTCCCCACAAAAAAGTGGTATTTTTGAAGTTGAAATTAGTTGCCAGGAGAGTGCCACAATGCAGGATTTTGCGCCATTTACCCCAGAGCCCCAGACCCCCGGCCGTAAAGGGCGCACAGCAAGCTCGGCGCGTCAGCCGGCTGCGTCGGCCGCATGTAGTAGCCGCCTACTTTTTTTATTTGGTCTGCTACTTTAGATACTTTTGAAAGCCCTGCTTTTAATATGTCTTGTTTTAATTTTATGTCGCTAAGAATAGTTTTTGTGTTTAATAGAAAAAAAAATTTAAGGATACAACCTACACCAGCATTGTTCTTGAAATGACTGGGTGGGGCAAAGGATGGAAAGCACTTCTATTTAAATTTGATGTATAGTAGTTTTTCTGAAAGATCTCCTTAAAAAATTACAGCAAATAACTAATCAAAATTTAATGCCTAGGGGGAGGGTGGTTAAAGGAGCCTTTCAACCTGTATACTGGAACAGCCTCACTCCTGTGGGAATGCATGTTATGACAAAGGTACATTTCTGGGGATAAAGTGACCTCGGTTTCTTAACTAAGTAACTAGCTTAAAAGCTGTTTGGTTAATGTTGTATATTTCAAAATATAATTCATTAAATATATACTGTTTGATTTAAATTAGCACTTGTGGATGTTTTTTGGATTTGTGTTTTTTTTTTTTTTTGTATTGATATGTTCTTTTCAGATGCTTAATTGTGAATTGTATGATATATTGTTAAAAATTACATTCAATTTTGTTGTTTCAGAGCAGTCCTAGACAACATACAAGAATTAAAGTGTATACTGGCCCATGCTGGAGATGAACCTAGTCAATCATTAAATGAATTCTTCAAGGTACTTTAATTCAGGTTGAGACGTCTTTTAACGTCCAAGTTAAATCCAGTATTAACTCAACATCATTGGGGTTTGAATTGGCCAGTTTATAGAGTAGGCCTGCTTTCTCTGATTTTACAGCTTGACTGAAAGAAACATATTGTATTTATATGGCGAAGTTGTTTAAATGGTCTTGCTTATTCAGCATTTAAAAATGTGATTTTGAAGGAGATGACTGTGTTCTAGGATTTTTTAGAATTTTAAGTTTACACAGGAAAGTTCCACATAAAATCAACTTTCCCACAGTTAATTACTACTTTCCTAACTGAACAAATTTTTATGTCATATGAAGTTTTCGACTTGCAAGGGAAAGTGTTATTAAATAACTTACTCTCTCTGACCCAAAATTCACTTGCCCCGGGTATCGGGAATAGGAATCCAAGGACACTCCATGAGAAATTTTTATTTTTCATCTAATGTTGACGGGTTTCTTTTGAATTTGATTCTTCTCAATGGGAGCTTTCAGTAATATGTCAGTTTTGTATAATATGGAAAGATGTTACTTTTGATTGCATGTTGATAGGATTTAAAAAAAAAAGTTCAATGAGTGCTTTCAGGTGGTGTCATCAATGAATATTTTCTATCTCATACTCTCATACTATGTCTAATTAGGCAAAAATTTTGTTTTTTGTGATATATAATTTTTTTACATCTTATTTTGATCGGGTAGAAGTAACACCAGTTTTGGAGGAAATGGGGTTCAAAATGATCACTGATCCAGTCATTTTTAGTGTGCACCTCAGTGTTCAAATTAGAATATGGCTTTGTTTAACAAATGAAGGATATCATGATAGATTAGAATTGGAATTTGAGCCTGGCTTTGTTTCATAAAGGGGTGTGTAAAGATAGTGAAAGCCAATATAGGTTACCTGTCCAAGTCTTTTTCTAGGCACTTGCCTCCTACATCAATAAACTGATGGCAACAATATAGCTGAAATATTGTTGAAATTGGCCAAATGTGCCACATATTGTTGAAAGTGGTGATATGCACCAAATATTGTTGGAATTGGCAAAATGCATCAAATATTGTTGAAATTGGCCAAGTGCATCAAATATGGTTAAAAGTGTTAAAATGCCCAAATATTGCTGAAATTTGCCAAATGCATTATATATTGTTGAAAGGGGCAAAATGATTCAAATATTGTTGAAAATGGCAAAATACACCAAATATTGTTGAAAGGGTCAAAATACACGTAATTTTGATGAAAGTGGCAAAATCCACTTTATTTTGTTGATATTGGCTAAAAACACTTAATATTTTTGAAAGTGGCAAAATGCTCAAAAATATTGTTGTAATTGGCAAAATGAACCTAATATTGTTGGAGTTTGCCAAAAACACCATATATTTTTGTAAGCTGCAGAATGCATCAATAATTTGTATTTAATTAGATAATGATAGGTTTATATTTTCTTGACCTTGTATTGTCAACAAATGTTTTGTATGTTGTAGAATTGTTCAGTTAATCCAAGTGCCTCAATCCTTGCCAGGGTGGAGAAAATGAAAGAGATATTTATTAGAGAGTATGTCAGCATGACAAATGATAACCATAAATCTGTAGCAGTGCAGAGATTTCGACTGGCTCAGAGATTATACTATAGAGTTATGGAAGCCATGTTAAATTCAGTAAGTATGCAGATGAGGAATTGAGGGGCTATTTCAGAGATGTTATTCTTTCTTGGATTCACAGATTTCCACAGCTTGGAACCTGGAATGTTTGTTTTAGTTTGAGGTTTAACAAAATTAGTGACAAAGGGTTCAGTACTTGAAAATGTTACACACAGTTTCATTTTATAATGTTAATTGTAAACAGCTGACAAAACTTACAGTAAAAAATATTCTTAATATCTTGATAATGATAAATTTGAGTTTATAACTCTTCTGTATGGAATTAAAACCAGATATAGGCTTATGCTAACTCTGTTTAGGCCAAAAAAGAAAAATGTGTGTGTTTACTGTAACATGCTGAAAAAAAATAGGGTCGGTAGGTTGGAACTTTTTTCTTTTTTTTGGATATTAGGTGCAATTGTGCATTTTATTGTTTTAAATAGCATATTTTAATAAAGGCATACATCAACAAAATACCCTATTTGAAAGAAGATTCCCTCACTTAATTTAGACTAACTTAGAGAAAAGAACAAAAATTTTCAGAAGTGATAAATTTTTGTGATAAAAAGTGTTGGGGTTGGGAACAAAAAAATAGGGACGGTCGGGTGACAGTAAACTCACATACTTTTTAACTAAATAGTACATACAAAATACAATTTTTGTGATTTTCACCTGTATGTTTTATATGTTACAAAATCTTATTTCCTTACTTCTCTGACACCAAAGATGGAAATATGTGTTATACTTTGTCGAGGTAGACTGACATCTTCTGTAGAGGTGACACCTGAAGTTATGCAAAAAGTTTGTAAAAAAAAGAACCACAGAAGAAAAATGCTCATTTTATTTGCAGGAGAAAGAAAGATTATCACAGACAGACTTCAGTAAACTGCTGAATATAGAAACATTACATCAGAGCTTGCTTGCCTGCTCAGTGGAAATAGTGCTTATGACATATGGCCGGTCTTGTAAGTAAGAAACTTAGAACATGTGTAAATTGTATATGAATAGATTTGTCTCGAATGTTAATTCTATGATGTCACTTCAGTCTTAATTTAGCCTTAAGAAGGTTACACTGGCTATGGATTAAATTTAAAACATCCAGAAGACTTGAGCCAATCACTTGGCCATAGCCCTAAAAGCACTTCACAAGTAATTGAGCCGTTTCACTTTGTCAAAAGGACAAAAACTGTATAGTTGTATTAAACTTTCCTCACAAAGCACGCACACTTTTGGTCTGTTTCTGTTATAATAGAACCAGAATAAAACATGTTTTTCAAGATTACGATAATCTAAAAAATTTTTTGTTTGTATTAAAAAGACTTTGAGATAAATTCTGTCCTATCAACCCTGTTTTGTGGCACTTAGCTTGAAACAGAGTCGAAATTTTATGAGCCTTTTTATGCAGAGCAATTCTGTTTCACTGAAAACGGTAAATTAATGAGTTTCACCAGTAAAATCAAGTGCTAAAATTTTTATGCTCTGCCTTGTTTTGCCCTCATCCATACATATGTCAATTTTTATCATTGATTTCTTGGCCTGTATATGTTGGGTTGAGTTGATATTTTGTCTGAAGCTTTACAAGGATGAGATGTACCATGTCACACCTTTTCAGGTCTATTATTTGTCCATTTACTGGTTGCAGAGATTGGGGCCATCTTTGTCCTTAGGACACATTTTGTCTATGTTCAATCATGAGATAAACAGTCATTTCTCTCAAGTTAATGACTCTTCAATTGATGTTTTCAACAGTCAATCGATGTTATCAACAGCATCAATGCATGCTTACATTAAAATGAAGTTCATGTTGTATTTTGGATCTGAAATTTTAATTCAGTCAGTGTAATAGACATAATATAAAAGTTTGGAATTTGAAAATCTTCATTTTACAACTTGGGGCTTAACAACACTTATAAGTCACTTGTAGATTAATGGTACTCAAATTCCAACATAGTTACCACCCCGGTGGTGTAATGGTAAGCGTGCTCGCCGAGAGTGCGGAAGGTCGTGGGTTCAATCCCTGGCCAGGTCAAACCAAAGACTTTAAAATTAGTATTTGCTGCTTCTCCGCTAAGCACACAGCATTAAGGAATAAGAGCAAATACTGGTCAGCCCAGAGTCAGAAATGTGTCTGGGTAAACTGGCATGTTTCCTGCGGACTGTTGCTTTCGTGGGCTAGCACATTAAAAATCTGGCTCAGTTGGTCTAGTACAAAGCAGGGTTTATTATCATCATTCATTAATATGCTCTAAATATATATCAATATATGTGATATGCATGAAAATAGTTGCCCCTGGATGTTAAGCAATATTCAATCAATCAACTAACAGTTATTCTGTTGGTATTGCTTTATAACTCATGTACTTAACTTTGATTAAATGTTTCTATTATCATTTAATACCAAAATTTAATCTTACAATGACTTTTTCATGTTTTATATGGCAGGGAATCCTTCAACAAAAAAAATGGGATCAGACGATTCAAAATTTTCATTTCCATGGATACTAGATGTGTTTGGATTGCATCCATATGATTTTTATAAAGTTTTGGAGAGCTTCATCAAGGCAGAACCTGTGTTGACCAGTGATATTATAAAGGTATATCTTGGACATGTACTTCATGTATTTTGCTTCAAGTGCTTGAAATGTATAGGTAAAAAATCAACTGTTAAAAATAGTTATTCTACATTCAGTTTGTTGTGGTAATAGTGGAAAGCATAAGGTACAGTAAGGGTTGTTTTTGGCCTTGAAATTCTACTAAAATTAAAGTTTTGAAATATGACCAAAATATTGCATAAATGTCAAAAAAACAACATTAAACCAATATTTTCCACTAGACGTTGAGCAACAGTCAATTAATCAACATTCAGTCAAATCTTAAATTTGTACACAACTTGACATTGGAAATGAAATAATGTAAGCTCTCAATGGTTGTATTACATGTGCATGATATAGATGGGCTTTAGCAGCTTGAAGCATAACAATAAACATCTGTCAGTAGAACATGTAACACAGGTTGGCAATAATTTCCCGTGTGCTAATTAAATATTGAAAGACTTCTTTGTTGTTGATATCAAAGGAGCACCATTTTAATATAAAATAGTGCCCATTACAGTAAAAAAAAAATTTTTTATGTCAATATCCAAATTTCTTGTCAGGGTAGGAACTACATGTAATTATAAATTTACTTGATCTGAGCATGCCAAGTTTGTAATCATATTTGTAACACTTTGATTACTGTTATCTCCATTACCAAGTAAACATGTACGGCAAAAGTGCAGATAATTCAAATTTTGCCTGTGAAAACATTCATTAATATACAAATTGAAATTATCTCCCTTTATTCTATATATGGTAACTTGGTGCAAGGTTTTCCCATACATATTACAGCCTTGGTTGTGTTATGGTTATGGTGCTTGCCTCAAGTGTGGGAGTTGGTGGGTTCCATTCCTGTCCAGATCAAACCAGACATTAAAATTGGTATTTGTTGCTTCTGTGCTAAGAACGCAGCATTTAAGACCGGTTGGCCTGGAGTCAGAATAATTTGTCTGGGTAAAATGGCATGTCTTCCTGTGGACTGTTCCTTTCTTGAGCTCACATTAAAAATCTGGCTCATTGTATCAGTCTACTACAATGCACAATTCATTCATCATCACCAATCAATATTTTCTCTTCCTGAATAGGCTCTAGGTATTTGTCACTTAATGTTAAGCAACAGTCAATCAATCATTCTCATACATTTTGTTACAGTTATCATTTTCTTTTATAGTTTTTGTTTTGTTTCAGCATCTACAGAGTATTGAAATAAAGATACTGGAGAGTTTAGCATGGAAACCTGTAAGTTTTTTTATTCTTGTTTCAAAAACACTAAGTTCAGCAATAAAATGAGATCATTTAAAAGAAGCTTTTAGAATGTTAAGGATAACAGTTTTAAAGTTTGAACATAACATTTTAATACATTTTGATTCGTGACACTCCATAGTCAATTGTATCCATAAAAAGGTTCTCCTTGAATGGGGAATTGCTGGGAAGGATATTGTCATGTTGTCAAGCATAAACGTTGCATGCTGTTTCTTTAACCAAGAAATAGATCTGGTGTCATTCTTTATGTTCATTTAACCAACTTTTGTCTTGTTTTCATACCTTAAAATGAATAGATCTTCTGTCAACTGTGATATGTTAAGCTTGATAAAAGAATTTTAGTTACGATAAGTGAAAAGATAAACATGGGACATTTTGCATATTACCGACTATTTTGTGACTGTTTTAGGACTATGGTTTAGACATATTTCTTTTAAATAAGGAGTTTCTCTTTATAAGTCTATAGGTGGAAAGTATAGATAAGACCTATAGTTCAGAAAATACAGTATGAAAAGGGAAATAAAATTTTGATTCAAGTTACCCACTATTACAACAGTTTGTGATAACTATAGGAACAATATTGTGATGCAAAATTATTTTAAAAAATGAGAACATAATTTAGTTGAATGTTATATTTTTGCAGGACTCCCCATTATTTAACTCGTTAGAGAATACAGAAGTTACTACTATGTCTGTTTCATCTTCGCCAGTATCCGAAATCAAAACAGCATCAACTGCTGAATTGTAAGTTTTTAACATATACAGAGATGAACTCCCAGCAATAAAGGGATCACATTTTCCCATATTAACTTCTTTGTTTTTTTCAATTAGCAGCTGATGATATTAATTTTCATTTCTGCTTTTTCTTCCATGTTTACATGAAAAATTGCATAATGGTTTTCTTGATTAGTAAGGTATTACTGATTTTCATGTTTCATGATTTTCAAATGATACCAGAAAATATTATGCAATTTTTTATGTTGCACTTTGAATTATTAGCTCACCTGGCCAAAGTCCATGTGAGCTTTTGTCATCACTTGAAATCCATTGTCCTTTTTTGTGTCGCCTGCTGCTAGAGCAGGGCGACATATAGGGATCACTTCTGTCGTCTTGCGTCCGTGTCGTCCGCGTCACACTTTCCCTAATCCACTACTCCTCTTTAACCTCTTGACAGAATTTGATGAATCTTTAACAGATTCTTTATTATCACATGTAGTAATGCACCTCCTATTTTATTTACCCAGGAAATCAATATTTTAATTTTTACAGCAATTTTTACTTGCAAAATGCATGAAAAAGGGGGGCTACCATTTCTAATCCGCTACTCCTCCTAGACCACTCACCAGAAATTAACAATACTTTTACAGAAACTGATTCAATAGATGTAGTATTGCACCTACTATTTTATTTTCCCAGGAAATCAGTATTTCAATTTTACAGCAATTTTTACTTGGAAAAATGCATGGAAAGGGGGGGATACCATTTCTAAATGTTTACTTCTAATTAACTGTGCAGGAACAATAACCCAAACATGCTTTATCAATAACTGATGTATTATTCCTCCTATTTTCAATATCTCTGTTTTTTCTTTGCCCCACTGCCAAAGAGCAAGCAGGCGACACGTCTTCTGAGGAAGATTCAATACTAAGTTATACATTTAAGTTAGACTAAATGCCAACAAGGGAGACAAATCCTAACTTTATGAATGTTTTGCTCAATATCTGCTGTGAACAAGCAGATTGTTAAATAACAGCTATGCTGGAGTTCTTCCTTGAACTATATTTAATAATACATTTATTGATAGCATTTTATAGGGTTAATTGTGTCTTTTTCAGGGAAATATTGGACAAGTACTTAAATGCAAATGAAAATTTAAAAAAAAAAACATTTAATAAATTAGACAATACAAGTACATTTCCTTGTATAAAGTCCAATTTTTCAGCATGAAAAATGTCCTTGATTACTGATACTCCACATAATGACAATCACTCTGTCATGTTTATAACAATGGAGTTTTCTCAGAGTTATTAAAAATTTCAACATACTAGGGATATAGTGTACAAAGAGAAAACAGCATACCATGTGTATTAGATTTTTTTTTCTAATATTGCACATCTCCTATATTTATTTTTTATGTTTTTTGCATTGCAACATCTATAGCATATAGCTGTAGTTAATTTGCAGTGAGGAAAGTTTTCAAAATTTTCGTTTTATTTTTTTTTGCAGTTGCTGCTAAATTCAAGAACATATAGTTCTCTCCTTTTTTGAAAACAAATTTGCAGAAAAAATTGTGGTTGGAAATCTTTAATTTACAATAAATTCCGAGTGGGATTGGTTGCCTACTTGTCACACGAACTGGACATGTTAAAAGTGAAACTTGTAATACATTTGAAGAAGGTACTTTTTGTGAATGTTTAAAGAAGGAAAAATAAAGTGTGGGAATGCATAAGAAGACTTATAATCATCATGCACAAACATGCATTTATCAGTGATTTCTAGGAAGTCTACAGCCAGACTGGTCCACATGGTGAAGGCATGAACAAATGTGACCTTCTTTCTTTACCAAGAAATATACTATGAATTAATGAATCACTAGCTTTTATAGTAAAGTGTATGTCTATAAATGGTTCACTTTTCTGATTGGATAAATAACTAGGTCAAATATCACAGTCGGCTGAAAATGTTATTCAACCTGACTTAAAAACATGTTTGCTTACACAGAAGTGTCGTAAGTTGATTATTAATATTATCATTTATTTTATTTACAATATAAATGAATTATTTTTAGTTACACAAAAGCAAATATTTATGTTTAATTTTAAATTTATTTACTAATTAAGTTCAGAAAGTGCATGTGAAATTTCAGTGTCACTATGTACCTTAATTTGTCAACATGTTTTCTTTATCTCTATTGAGATAAAATAATTTACCCAATTTTGTATGTGCAAGGAGCAAGCACTTTAAGTAGAAGTTTCTTTTATATTTGCATTTGTTAAAATTTATTAAAGTATCATGGCATGAAATGTAAAGTTTAGTAAGTTTGAAATAAATGATTAATTAAATGATGAAAACTTCAGAATAACTTAGTTTGGCTTGTAAGATTTGTGTTATGTCTATAGGAAATTGTAGATCTGTCACTTGTGATGTATATGCAACAGCTCTAAAGGCAACATTAAAAGAAGGAAAAATAAATATTTGATTCCTCTTTTGTTGCTAACTGTTGTATCCTGTCTATTGTGCTCTGATAAATAACTATAAGAACTCATTTTGATTTTTTCAAAAGAAAAATGAAAATAAATCATTATTAATTTAGCAAGACTTGTTATCAGATTATACAACTTGTCAGCCTCTAACATGTCTTGTGCACATTTAATTCCATTTTCTGGTAATTTTTTCCCAGTGAAATAGTTCAAAAAGTCCAAATTGCAAAGGCTTTTAACAAAACAAAAATATCCACACTCTTGTGCAAGCTGTAAAAGGCTACTAAAATAAAATTTGAGGCAATTCAATTGAAACAATTATATAATTATCTGACTAATTAAGCTAATAATGTAGAATTAGTTACATTATAACACAAAAACAAAGACATCCACATAAATCTTTAAAATAATATTTTAAGTGCCTCTTTATTATGTTAAATTTCACTTTCATTTGTACGTCTATGGTTTCTTGCAAGTGATACATTTGTACTTGTTTGATTGGCTACTGTTATTTAAATGTTTCCTCCTTTCTTAAGGGTTACTTCCTTTAAAATTTAAAATAGATTGTTAGACTAAATAACACTTTACCACAGACTTATTAAGTTTGACTGAAGTGTCTTATTAGATATTGCTATGAGTTCGTAAAAAGTTCAGTCAGATGCAATGTTGATGTTTGAGATTTTTTTTTATCAATAATGTAATAATCCAAAAGATTCTAGTAACAGGTTCATGTTTTGGTCTAGTACTTTTTACCTCCCCTGGCCTTTTGGTGGAATGCTCCTTAAATGATCTTCTTTCAGAGTTATATCAAATGACCCAACTTGCCAACCAAGATGGCCGCCTCAGCCTAACTAGGGTGAAGATCATACCCTACTGGAAATTCATTAAAAAGTATTCTCTTCTAGAACTAATTGCTCAACTGGAACCAAATTTTTAGAAAGATTTGCATGCAAATTCTTTCTATTGCCATCGGTCAAATAGTTGAAATGCACTATGGAGAATTTT
>JAULBM010343277.1:0-12488 GCA_032357055.1 Geukensia granosissima
ATCTGGATTTCATTTTTTTATAATAATGGTAAGGCCATTTTACTTTTGTTTAATTTACTCTCAAAATTCATTACGAACGGATCTTTGCAAAATCTTAATGTCACTCTGGCGATCAGCTGACCGTGATCACAGGTGTCATTTATTTTTACCTGTGGTACTTCAAAGGGCTAATTAACGGATTAAGGTAATTAATAAGCCATAAAAGGAATTCGAAGACACCAAAGGGGCAGTGATAAAAACAGTGATAATTAACATATCAAACCCCAACTAAGTTTTTACAACTTCATTTAGAATTAGCTTGGGTATTTTTTTTACCTGAAAACATCGATCTTGGAATTTTTTTTAGCGATTTTACTCGAGTGTCGAAAAATTAGAGTTTTTTAAAAATTAAAAAATCTCTGAAATTTGAAAAGAGTCGAAAAATTTGAGCTTCGAAAAATTAGAGTAATTACGGTAACAATTTCATATAAATCATAAAAATTGTAAAAAAACCAAAACTGACCTAATCATTTAAAAATTTAATACTGGTACACAAAAATTTAAGTGTAAATCAAATAAAAAAAATAAAAATTTACTTAAAAAAATTAACAAGAAATGTTTTAATAAAAACACATGACATGATTTGACAATTTTCTGCATGATGAATACCTTCAGATTGTTCATAGTGGCTGTAGCATCATCCAGTTCTATTTGTTTGGTGTGTAGGTCTGATCGAATCTGATCCAGTTCTATGTTAGCGTTACTGACCAACTGTAATGTAAGTTATACTACTAACTGTCCAAGCAAAACAAAACTGATGAATTATAATATTAATTTTTAGAGACACTTTGTATTTGTCATCATTTTTGTTTTGTGTTATTTGCCTTTATGTTAATTAAAGGAATATATTTGTAGCATAGAAAGACTGTATTAATTTTGGCTTTATTAGATTTTGAAACTACATCTTCACGCTGGACCTTTTAAGTCTGAAATAACATGTGTGGAACATGGATGTATGATTAAAATTCAAGTCTATCATCTACTTATTTTATTCATTTATTTGTTTTATTCCAAAGCTACCTGACAGTTTATATATAAAGAAATGATATGTATGAAAGAGTAGGGTGTTCAAGACCATTTTTGGCCCAAGAATTTGTATAAAAAATGAAAATTGGCTAAATATTTATTATTTTATTATTTTATATTTTTGGTATTGAATAATGTCTATAAAAAGAATATCCAACAAAATTTTTAGTTTAATTAGTTCTACAATGGTCACATGACACATAGAAAATGCTTTAAATGTAAAAATACTAAGAAATTAGTTAATTTGATGCAATATTTGATACTTTTTGTCAATTTTAATATAGATCGCACAAAAACATCACAACCAAACTTTGCACAACTGAAGATCTATCAAGAACAAATGTTTGCTTTAAATATCTTCGTGATGTTTTAGTGCGATCATATCTATTTTAAACAAAACACCTCCAAAAATAGAGTTTTTTACCAAAAATGTTAAATTCTTGTCAAAACAGTCAAATACACCCTTTCATTTTGTCAAAATGTCGAAAACTATAAATGAAAAAGTAATGAATTATTAAAAGACAATTATGAAACAGCATTTTCACAACAACTTCTCATTGCGGCACAAAATTTAAAATTTGGGCCAAATATGGGGCTTAATGTACCTACTCCTTTATGGATTATCTTGTGTTCAAAAGATTTTCTACTTTTGCCAGATAGCTACCCTCACTGAAAAGAAGAATACAAATAAGAAATAAAAGAATTCAATTTGATACTGCACTTCCTTAGAGAAAGCAGGGCTTGAGAAAATCATTTATTATATTGATAGCCATTAACTGGGATTTCAGAGTGAAATACATACAGTTCTTTCACTATCATTGTCATGACATCATAATGTATAATGTCACAATGAAAACCTTTGTGTTTTAAATGCTTTGTTTACAATTTACAATCTGAAGTCTAAACCTGAGGCCACAGCCCTCTCCAGTTTGCTTTTATCACAGCTACTTTGGATATTTAATCTTTATATAAAAAAAAACCGAACATGCAGAAACCATGAATGACATAGGTAAATCTTAACACTGAGATCACAACCGATCTTCTGATTCTCATTTTATATGGTATTTTTCCTAAAGGTAACAGACCTAAAACACTTCAGGAAATTTACCAAAGTTGGGATTGCCACAATTTACGCACATATGGATGTAAAACTAAATCACCTGAAGGCAGGGGTATGACAATATTCTTGTGACCAAACAACATTATACATGTATCTCACTTGTGTACTACCTGCATTATTGAGTTACTTTGATGTTCTGTCACTCTAAGGGGAATATTTATCGATATCACTATCAATTAATCCTGAATTTCTATTACGTGACCTGTTATCAGTTTTAGTGGCTACAAAGATTCACCTATGCCACAGAAAATATTATACTATTCTACCGCACTGATTTTTTTATCCGCCACACTAAATTAGAAAGATGAAAACTATTATCAGTTCTTCCACAGCTATTTCAGAGAAATAAAGAGCTTTATAAATGAAAAAAATAACAGAGAATACATCTTTTACATCTTTTTAACTTTAAAGCAATTTTTCATCACCAGAAAGCCTAGTGATATTAGAATTAGTTGTTTTAGTAAACTAAGTGAAGAATCAAAGACAAACTTACATGATTCAATTTCTTCTCTTCACGTTCGATATCCTTTCTGACTTTATTGAGGGCCTACAAATAAACAGTTTGGTTTCTTTATAACTATAAGATTATGGTAAATCATGAAGCAAAAATTGTTACTGTTTCTTTTATTTCATATAACCATATTACTTCATTTCATATAACCATATTACTGAATGTAAATTATGAAGAAAAGATTGTTACTGTATTCATTACATAGTATAACCCTATTACTTATGGTAAATTATGGAGAAAAGGTTGTTACTGTATCCATTACATAGTATAACCCTATTACTTATGGTAAATTATGTAAAAAAGATTGTTACTGTATCCATTACACAGTTAAACCATATTACTAATAATAAAATTATGCAGAAAAAATTGTTACTGTATCCATTACTTCAATACCTCAGCCACTCAAACTTTAATTATATGTAACTATCTTGCCTCTATTTAAAGTTCTTAATGTGTTTATGAAAACAATGCATTCAAACAGCTGTAAGTTTTGGGGTAAGAAATACTGAAGTTCAATTGCATATATAGATGAACTCATAGATTTGACATTTTTTTTGTAAAATAAGTGACAAGACAAGTCAGTAGAATGCTCACAATTTTTAGCATTCTCTGAAACTATTAAGAAATATCTAAGATATTTCACACACCATTTTTGCTTCTTGGTATTCTAGTTGTTTATTGTTGACATTTTTAAGTAAGTCCTGTAACTCTAATTGTTTGGATTTTTCCTGTCGTAGGTAATCATCATGAGCAAGTCTACTTTGTCGTATTCCTTCATTCAACCTTTCATGTTCTAATTTGCACTCATCTCTTTTTATATATGTATCTTTCAAGTCCTGAAAAAGACATCAGAAATTATTTTCAATCATAATAATTCTAAAAATTGTTTAAAAGTAACACTTTTTCGTACATTTAGTAGTACATGTGTACACAACATATTGCATAAAGGGAGATAACTGTAAAGAAAATTTTCTTGCAGTGATTTTAATAATTTCATCCCAATAAATTTAATGGCTCATTGCTTTGATGTTTAAAGGTTTCTTGTTTTACATTGTATACTATCTGGCGGATAGTTTTTAACATTGAATATCATCACTTTTTATTTTCTAAATAAAGAATTTGGTCAACCTTCAGAAATACTACCAATATTACAAACAGCATTATAGTGTTTAAAGTTTACCATATCTTGTTACATAACATACCTGCTGTAAACTCTCATACTTATCATCACAGTCTCGGATGTTTTCCTTTAATGATTTCAACTCACTGCGACACTCTGAAAGAAACACCAACAATATTGCCAGTTCTACAACACTTAAATTGATATTTGAAAATTTAACATTGAAATTTCTGGTTTAAACATCTTCACAATGATTGTTACATTCATTTCATGTCACAGACCATATAGCTGGTAGTTTTGGAGAGTTAAATTCACATACACAGAAACATGCAAAGGTTCAAACAATGGAACAATAATGAGAATACAATGAAAACATCCCTTAGTTTTTTTCATCTAATCTCAGCAACACATCACATTATAGCATACAGCAAATATGAACTCCAACAATCATTACATGTATTTAATTTTCATTCTGTCATAATTACCTTTACATGCTTGTTTTAGTTGCTGAACCTCCTTTTGTAGTGCTGCTCTCTGGTGATTAGCTTCTTCCATTTCTTTCTCACGCTGTCTAAGTTGTATTTCTAGTTTTTCTGATCGCCTACTAGTAATTTCTATTTTTTCTTCAAGAGATTGATGATTTCTAAACAATATAAATATACATATCAATAATTTAAATCTGCCTCATAGGTGGTAATTGAAAAAAGATCTTTACACAGAAAAAAGATGGCTGTTATGAACAAACATTGGAGGGCAAGAAAAGTCAAAATATTACAGAGAAAATGTGTCCATGGTACATGAATAACCCCCCTTTCAACAAACAGGCAGTAGACATATGACAGACCTGAAAAAGGGAGAGACTAACTGAACAGCTCACCCTGAAAATGTACCAACAAGGGTCAAACCTTTTTATGCCCCTGTGGCCTAATGGTGGGGCATAAAAAATCCCTCCTACTTTCACCAGAAATAGTTCAATTTGTCCTGTTGCTGTGAGAAATACCTACACATACTTGTATGACATTGGTTTACACCTGTCACTGAATACAACATACATATTACCATTAAAATTCAACAAATTTCAAGTTGTGAAGAGCTGGTAGGTGAATGGGAATATAAATATTATAATGTAGTATATAGTATGGAGTGTGGAATACTATAGTTTATATTAGAGTTTGTTGGAGTGAGCAAATAGGTTATGAAAGAAAAACTTTCTGCAGTATTTTTGTTAAAAAGTGTTTATTTTGTCTTTTGGAAAAAGTGCAAGGAAGTTACTATCATGATTTTAAATTATCCTAATATGTTATGAGCTGCAGTTTTTGATTCTGTCAATTTTGGTGAAAGTTTAAATTAGTAAGCCAGAATAAATTGTGATTGAACTTGACCGACCTTTTCATCATATTCATTTTATTATCCATGTCTTTACATGTATCATCTAGTAAATCTTTCTCTCGGTTCATGGCAGCCACTCTGTCTTCTAATGATTGTTTCTCCAAGGTCAACCTTTCCACTTCCTGTCTGTCACGATCCAGTGCCTGTCGTAGTCGGTCCACTTCTGCAGATTTTCTACTTGTCTCAGCATTTAATTGCTCTAATTCCGATTTTTCCTACAATTGAATTACATTCTATTAATACATCAAAATCATTATTTAAAAAAAGCCAGCATTCAATCTTGACTGAATTATGTTAAGGTACAGAAAATGATGGTTTCCATCATCAGATTAAAAATCTTTGACAATGCTGTTCATATTGCAAAAATAAGAAACCTAGTAAAATTAGACATATTGTGTGTAAAACAATCCAAATGTCTGCAATATACATGCAGTCAGCCATACCAGTAGTCAAAATGGTTACAAATCTGAGGCTGAGAAACTTTTTTTTTTGCTCACTTTATACAGGTTCAGTATGTATCAGCTTTCGTCGGCCACAGCAAGGTTGTTCAAAATCAGATTGCCTGGACATCATGGGTATAAAAAAAAAACCTTTTGAAGTATATCTGGTTCTTTTTAACCTTGATTATTGGAATAACACTTTAATCTGAACAAACTCAACTGTTCCATTGTGTGTTAAAGCTACTAGATTTCAATTAATCTAAAATGCTAAAAAAAATAATTTTAGTTAAAAATGACTAAGAAAACCAGGTATGTTATGAATTGTGTTTTTAATTTTGAACTAGCTGTCAGAAACAGTACTTCTTGTTTTCTCTTTTTTTTGCATTTGTATGTGACTTTAAAAAATAAATCTGATGCAGTTGGTTTTAAGGTTTGAATTTGTCTTGTTTTGTCACTCCACTTTCCCAGGTTAATGGGAGGGTTGTGAGATCACAGACATATTTAACAGAATATTATAATTTATTTTCATGTCCTTAGCACTGTAATCCAGTTCATGGTTTTTTTCTTATGTTATTTGTTTTACATTGTATACTAATATGGACATTGCTACCTTATAACATCATCACATTTTATTTTGGGGCCTTTTACAGCTTGCCTTATGGTGTGGACAATTGTCTTTTATTGAAGACCTTAAGACAACCTGTAGATGTTTGTAATTTAGGTTTTGGATGGCTGTCTGATATATAATCATATCTTATCTCCTTTCTCAATATCCAATGATTTTAATTATAAATGGCTGTGACTTTTCTAAATTTTCTAACAATGATTAAGGTCTCCTATTTAAAAGCTTAAATGATCTTATTAGGACACACCGATACTTTGTTCTCAACAAAACAAATCAGAACACATAAATTTTCATCAAAATTTTTCAAAGCCATACCTCATTCAGTTCTCTCTGCGTCCTTTCTAACTCAGCCAGTTTTTGTGCATGTTGGGTTTTAAGACTGTCCAATTCCACATTCTCAAGTCGCTGCATTTCATACGTATGTTTGAGTTCAGTTTTATGTTTATTTACAGAACTAATAAGTTTTTGTAGCACTTCATCCTCTGTTTCAACAGCCTCTTTTAATTTATTCAATTCATTTTTCTTTGTTTTCATATGAGACATCAAGTCACTTTTTTGTGTTTCAAGGTCACGTAAGTGTTCTTTCAAATCCTGCAAATATAAATGAACACATTGTATTTTTAACAAGTGATGAATTATTTCATTGAATGTTATATTGGTTATTTCTTCAAAACTTTTCATTTGTTATGTGTGCACTCAGAAGATATGTTTGACTGGATCTAATTCCTGTTTGCTCTTCAATGCAACAATTAAATCTTTCAGTTCTTGATGGACCATGGCACGTTAAACTAGTAAACTACTATAACAACAATTAATATGTAAGAAGTCACAGATTTTTTAGGTTGTAAATGATGATTGGATAACTACACAAATAACAGAGATTCCAAAGGTGTCTTCTACATTTTATGACCCAATTACTTCATGACCTCTACCAAACTTTATTAACAATCTAGTTTTGAAATTTACATACCCTTAAATCTCTTTGTTTGGCAGTAGCCTCTGCATCAGCTTCCCGTAACACAGAGGCCAGCTCGGACTGTTTTCTCTCGGCAGTGTCCTGTAACAGATGCAACTCAGTACGTTTTTTACCCATCAGTTGGTCAACCTTCTCTAACTCTCTCTTTTGAGATTCAATCTGAAAAAAAAAACAGTATGTAAAATAATAATATTAAATTTGTATGGACAAGTCACAGCCAAAGTTAGGCTTAAAAAAGAAGAATTACAAGCCACAATTAAAATGTAAACATCTTTAAAAAAAATTTCACACTTTTAAAAGACTTAAACTCATAAAGAAGAATACATTTTTCACTTATTTATTTATAGCATGTACAGAAAAATTCAGATAAAATAACAATATTTTAAACTTATTGCTTTAGCATTTCCCAAATAAAAATCTGATTTTCTCTAACTTAATTATGTATAGTTGAAATATAATTCAATGACAATTCTTCCAAGGAATTCACCAGTGTATGTCGTATACATCTCATAGCTTATATCGTATACATCTCATAGCTTATATCGTATACATCTCATAGCTTATATCGTACACATCTCATAGCTTATATGTTATCTATGATCTTGTATCAATTACAAAGATTTCTTGACAGATCTCAGCTGAAGAAATGACTCAAACAACATGAACAAGGCTATGGTTCTCCTTAGCGGACATCATCAATCCAAACATTTTCTTATCATCATTATCTGGTTGGCTGGTATGGAATATCCGATTCCTGGATGAAGATCAATCTTTTCCTTTACAGTAGTGACTAACATGAAACCTCTGCTAGCTTTCTCCAGAAGGAAGTTGAATCCTTTTGACATATCTGAGTTGTAATCTTGATCTTCACATATAGATCTAATAAATGCTAATTTTATAAGTGTATGCCTGTCTTTTCAATACACCAGACTGAAAATTTCTACATTTCGAACATGGGCAATATGGCAGGTGTCTTTAAAGAGGTTGGTAGAGCTTATCTTTCCCGAACATATGAGTTCATTCCCAGTTTTTTTGGTGGGGTCAGTATTATTCATTTGTATGTTTGTTTTTTAGTTTTGGGTGTTGTGTTTTTTCTGTTGTGATTTGTCCCTGTCTGGTTCTTGGGTTGTCAGTTTCAATCAACTTGACTTCTAAAATTATCTTGCTTCCACTCTCTGCTACAAGTTCCTTATAACCAAAACTATTTTAACTCTGTACAACAAAATAACTTTTACTTTAACCAATATTGGCATGTTGTGTGACTTTAATGTTTCTTAAAATCTACAACAAATTCTTAGGTTTTCATGGTTTACCACAGACAAAATAAAGTTGATCATCTTGTTATCGAAACTTATTTCACCCATCAAAAAAAATAAAGCAAAGATGCTCTGGAAATGCAGAAACGGAATTATGCTTTGAGTGGAAAAATAAGGCTTGTGATAAATACTGCATAAATGATTTTAATAGGATATTGTTTAACACCATGATAAACTAAATCATCTTTTAAAATGCAGAGCTTACAAAATAATGTCATGTTTAATGCAGAAATGTAACAGCAATACTCAAGATGAACAATAGCAATAAAAGCATTAAAAGTATTCATGATTTTTTTGTTCAGACTGTGGCATAAACATGATCAAAACAGTGTAAAGAGCTACAAGACATTTTCATCAAAAATGTGTGATTTTAATTCCCTATTACTCAATATAACTATTGGCATATGTTACCCATATTTTAACCAAATTTGATCTTGATGATAAGATTTTAAGGATGTCTACAGTATTTTATAAATGAGTTAATGTGGCAGTTGACAAAAGACTGTAGAGTGTTATTTTTTTCTTTAATAAAAACACTTTTCTGGAAGATATGAGAAAATTAAATAAATTGTGGCAGTAAGAATCAAAACTATTGTAAGTTAAATTTGACTTTATTAAATATCACAGATAAATCACACATCATGAACTGGACTGAACACTTGTAATACTGATACACTTATCTGAACACACTACAACTACACATGACCTAATGTCAATGACATTCTCCAATATCATTATAACTATAGCTTTCATAGATAAAGTTAAAAAAAAATTACCCTAATATGGAGTCAACACAAAATAAGCAAATAAATGTATACAGATCTTGAATTCTACAATTCTTTCCAACTACTGGGAAGAAAAAAACTATCTTTACAATTTTAAAAGTATAAAAATAAGAATTTCCCATGTAATGATTTTTATTGCAATGTGCTTTATAGGACTGAAAAGCTAAATATGAGAAACAGCTGTTACCTGATGGAAAAATTCAGGAATGATGTGTTTTTACGACTTTTACATGAGATGATGTGTTTTTACGAATTTTACATGAGAGATGGTGTGTTTTTAAGTACATTTATTGTTTTTATTTCAAAATATACTGAACAACAATATAAAAGCTGACTGAAATTCCTTATTTATAAAAATTTGAAAATGCATGTTATGATTACTGTAAATGATTTAAATTGCAATTTTTATTCAGTTATTATCCTCCCATTAAGTGATTAAATTTGTAAGGCTCAAACTAGAGCAAGAATTTATCAACATGACATTTTTACCATTAAACAAGTGGAACAAATGAAAAGCAAGAATACATCTGTACTATGCATAAAACTGAATTGTACTTTTTATTATATTTCATTCTTGTAAACTGTATTGTCAAAAATGCATTGAAATGAAAAAAAAGAACTTCATGAAAATTTTGTCCATGAAAAAACTATTGCAACAAAAGATTTACTTTCACACAGAAGTTTTTTATAGTTTTAATTTGATGAGGCTATGGTTATTTTTGTTGCAAATGACGAAGATTTTTCATCAAAAGAACTCCATGGTGTCTAAACTAAAGTTGGATTTAGTTGCTGCCTAACAGACCAGAAATAAAATTCTACAAAAATAAAACAGGTACCAAAATCCTAACCCAAAATCTCCACATAAAACTTGAAAAATATTAACAATTATAACTGATAACAGTTATTACTAAAAAAAATGCATTTAAAAACTAAATTTATATTAAATTGTGAAAATAACATATATTGAAACATTTTCACCTCAACCACAATGCAACACTGAAAGTGATATGACAGAAACAGTTATGGCACCATATAATCAAATACTAGTTTTACAAATTTTAAAAATAATTGTAGAAGTATAAGGTTTTTTAATCTGTGTGCATGGTGTGTTATAGACCTAACATTATTGCTCTTTGACCAAAGAAATATTAAAATATTAAAATTATTACAGTTATTGGCAATTAAAATTATAATTCATCAAATCGTAAAATTTGCTTCAAAGATAAGATTTTCTTAGCTTTAAGACAACTCAGGAAAGTCTTTAAATCTAACTGCCCAGAGTCTAACTTGTATACAAATGTTATCAAGTGCTACTTAAACCATGGTGATACAACAATCATAACCCTGTCTTCTATCAATACAGTTCTACTTTGATATATGGTGTTATGAAAGGAGCATCATGCAGATTAGTAGTGCAATTTGATTGGTTACATGAAGTCATGTGGTCAAAGAGCAAAAATGTGACCTTGGTTGGGTCAAAGGTTAACTATAGTGGTCACACACACCAGCACACCAGATATTCATAAATGAAACCAAATGTCCCTGACAAACCAAATTTAGTGGTTTTAATACCACCTCAGTCAATAATCATCATCAAATACAGCCAACTGCAAAAGAAATAGGATAAAGCATTAACTTCTCTGTAAGATGAATTATATGATGCCATAATTATACCATATTGATCTAGTATTTTTGATATAGGACAATGTTTGATAAGATTCCCTTTTGGCCCCAAATCTTTGTGTTAATCAAGAAAGAAGTTGTTAGGGATAATAACAAATTTTGCTCTGAAAATAAAGAGCTGAATTGACACCCAATATTTTGTGATTTTTGTAGTATGTCAAAGTAAAAAAAAAAACAACATAAAGTTCAATTTTGAGGCCAATTTGAGGCCTTATCGCACCAAGTCCTTTGGATAAAATTACAACTATATTTTATAATGTTTTGAATATTGATACAGAACAGACAGTATAATGTTGTCCACAGATTTAGTCAAGGTATTAAGAAAAAAACTCAAACTGTTTACTTGAAAACCATTCTACAATTGTTATAGCCGTACATGGGAATATGTTGAATACAGCTGATTATATCCAGGTATTCTGCTAATTTAATGTTATGAAGAAGTGTATTACAACAGAGAAAGCTTTGTTAATCCTTCTACCATGCAGAGAGAGAAGTGCTAACTGACTGACAAGGCACGACGTACCTGGTCTCGCATACGCTGGATATCTGATCTCCGTTTACCCAGAACATCCTCTGCATCACGCAGGGCTGATAATGTATCTTTTTCTCTTTGTGTAGCTGTATTTATTTCATCATGTAATCTCCTTAAACTGAAAATATGTCAAACAACAAAAATTTACATAAATTATCCAGAACATATAATCAAATGTAACAAAACTGTCAAAAGAATAATGTTTTAATAGTAACTCTGGTTAACTAACTAGCTGTGTGGTTTTTTAGCATCAAATTCTAACCAAACAGATTGTACCCACAAGCAAGTTGAATATTCTTAGCTCATGCAAGCTCTATGTACATATTAAACCGCATAGAGTTAATCCATACTAGTATTATAATGAAGTGCTTTTAACTCTAAAAGATGAATCTTGTTGTTTATAGACTACATATAAATAGCAGCCAATATTTCTGTGCTTTTAACTAAAAACTTAAGGAAACTTAAAATTACTAGCATACAGACACAATTTTTTTTGGCTTTTTTTATTTTTTAAAAAGAAACTCTAAAACTACACAATTTTGCCTTTGATCATTATCATTAAATTTCTCAAGATTATACAGATTTATATTCTAAATTTTCAACCCTTGATAAACTGTTTTTTAATGGAACAGCTAGAAGCTACAATTAAATAAAGTTTCTCAAGATTATACCTATTTATATTCTTAATTTTTTCCTCTGGGTCAACTATATTTTTTGATGAAACAAATCTAAGCTTACTTACTTTTCCGTTGCAGCTCGCACTTTGCCATCTATGTCTTTATATTCTACATCTCTTTTACTCAGGACCTGAAAAACACCCAGTTATCCTTTCTAAAATTCTTAAAGCTAAACAAACATGGTGTTGCACGCGGAGTCGTGCTAAGTATACCCCCACTCGTCAAACAGGAAGTTGTTATCCAATAGCA
>JAULBM010343287.1:0-12487 GCA_032357055.1 Geukensia granosissima
CTGAAAACTAAAGCTGGAGTAACACGAACCCTACAAAAACCAGGGTGAGTTCAGGTGCTCCAGAAGGGTTAGCAACTCCTGCTCCACTAGTGGCACCCGTCGTGTTACTCAGTAGTCAAAGCCGGGGTAAAGTCAACAATACAAACTTGCTCTGCCGTTTGTTATCTTCGAATTATTTTTAAAAAGATACATCCACTGGAATGATGGATTTCTGGCTAAGTGCATGATCGTATTGATTTTTAAGGCATGTTTTCACACTGCTTTTTCTCTTATTCTAAAACAGTTTTACAAAATAAAAAAATAAAAAATTATATCACGATAATCATGATGCTGTCAATTATAAAAAGACATCACAGCTAGCACTTAAATAATCTTTCTTAATATGTAAAGCTGTGCCAATATTAGCTATACAATAGATTATCTATATGTCTTAAGCTTCATTATGTCCTTTAAATGCATGTCTTTATATCTGTTTTAGCTGTATTGATCAGTACTGTTGCCATTTAAATGCAATAAAGATTTTTTGTTTTGCCGTTTAAAGTGTGATAATATGGATTTTTGCGAGCATTTCGTGAAATTAGAGCTATTTTAATTTAGTTTTTTTTATATAAAATAGCTCTATTACTGTGGAGACCCCAACAGGTACTGAAAAAGGCGATGAAAACGAGAGCGGAATCAATACCATGTTCTTAAATTCATCTAACGGATTGCCGAGATGTTACTCAGTTTCACAAACATTTTTTAAAATTAGCAAAAACGAAAATGAAAAGTTTAAGTGATGACTAGAAATATACTAAAATACCACCATCAATCCGCGGAACATTAGATCCTTGTAAATGAAATTATGCAAATGTAGTTTTTGTATATCATTTTTTCATGTTAAGATTCATAATACTAGAACTGCAGGAATTTAGAGAAAAAATAAAGAATGACAAACATTATCAATGGATTCGTGCTGATTATTTATACAACTTTTGAATATCATTTCATTTTATCATTAAGCCTTTTACAGCTTGCATTACGTCGGGATAACTTTAATTATTGGAGGCCTTAAAAGATTCTGTAGTGTTGTAATTTTTTATTACGTTTTGAATGGTTGTCTTATAGATATCTTCTTTCATCGGTAATTTGCAGCTAATGCCTTTGATCTATACTGACCGATAATTCCCGTACAGGTCTAGAGGCACAGATAAAAAATTATCGGCTTCTTGTGTAGGATAACGTCACGTTGGCAAGCATTTATGTCGCGTGCTTTGTCTTCATGTGCGTCTTTTCATGAATAGAATAGATCCGACGTCATTTTTAAAACCGAACAACGTCTTGTTTTCATTCGTTAAATTGAAATAGGTATTTTGTTAAATGATTAAAATGTGACATTATCAGCTCGAGAATTTTTTTCATCTAAAATTACCGAGACATTTGGTATCTTGTACTGACTCTATTACGATAAAATATTCAGTTCGCCCGCCGGGTTCACTGTTCAAAGGTTTGTGTTACTCAAGCTTTACTTTTTGTACAGTGGTTTGTTAACTGATATCTCTATTTGTTTTATTTTGTTGGTCACGTCCCTGTCTGGAAAGATTGTTAAGTATTTTCGCTTCTCATGTTCAGTCATTTTTGTCAGATTTTCGAACTCCTTGGGTTTTATCAATTTCATAGCAAAAACATTTTTTGCTCAGTGACTCCCAATTTTCTTTTTATATTTCCATTAAACCTACCTTAAATTGTCATCTGACAAGTTTTTATGAAATACTTGTTATTTAGGTCTTTCCACTTTTCCGAGGAAAACCTTTAGTTACTGTTCTGTTTATTTTTTTTTCTCATCATTCCGGCACTTTTGTTTTATGCGGGGTATTTTTATTTCGCGACATAATATTTTCATATTATGTATACTATATCGGTTATAGGTGAAAGGTTTCCAATCGACCCTTTTTCACCGAACTCTTTTACTTTATGGAGTTATCTCCCCAAAAGCTAAAAACCTTGTTATCACTTCAGCTCTGAAACCGTAAAGTAATTTAATCAAATGTTATGAGGAAAATATTCAGCATCATAAGATACAACTTTGAACCTAATCGGTCACTTTTTATAGAAGTTGTGTCGCCTTGAAAACCGACACTTCCGTTAACCAGTTGGACCAAGCATTATGGGTCTAGGGTCCATTAACTACTTTTTTCGGTGCAAAATAAAGGTTTATTTACAATATCTCAAAAATGGTAATAGATAGAAATAAACTTTTAATATCTAAAATGTTCAACTTAACTTTGCGAATAAAATGAGGTCAAGGTCACAGGTCATGGTCCCTAGCAACTACCAAAAAAGTCCTTAGCAATCATATATTTTTGAACAGGCAAGGTTATGAGTAAAATAATAATGACATTTTTGGTGCCCATTATACTTGGTATCCTTAGCAACCAGCAAAACTCCTTAGCAACCACTTTTTGTCATTTATTTTGAAAATTACACAAAACTTGTAATATATAGAAAGAAACTTTGAATCGCAAAAATTGTCAGCATCACTAGTTGCATAAATTATGATCATGGTCCCTAGCAACCACAAAAAAGTCCTTACCAACCATATATTTTTGGACTCAGGAAGCAACGAGCAACATAGCAATGACATTTTAAGTGTGGAAAGACCTACTCTTGGTTCTCTGAAACCAAAAAAATCTTTTATTCTTCTTGGGTTTGCTATAGAGAACATTGCGAGCCATAACCTATGAAAAGTTTAGAGGAACCATTTTCCTGCCAAATTTTCAAATGCAAATATCTCGTAAACCAGCACACAGACCCGTCATTTTTTCTCACAATTTTGTTCCAATAAACAAGATCTTTATCACTATCATAACCTTTTAATAACCTTGTTTTTTAACAGAGTAGCGAACATTTTTAAATAACAAAAATTGGAGCGCGAAGGCCGAAAATTGATATCAATAGCTATACGCTTAAAAATACAGTAGTTAAATTTTAATCTTTTGGCTTGTTACTCCGTCTAACCTGTTATTTAAATATATGATTGTATGTGGTGATAGTTTTAAAAAGTATCTGTATGTATCTGTTTTATATCATGCTAACTATGGAAACAATAACGCTCCTTAGCCACCACCAGTCAATTAAGGAAAGGTTTGTTTTTCCTCAACTTGTGCGTAAAATTGAAAGGAATACGCCATTCTTGAAAAAAATATTTTGAAATGAACAAATTAAATATCAATATGACTATTTGAAAAAAAAACGTGTTATAGATAGTCAAGTTGTACTTTCATCTACCTTATTTCTACTTCAAAGCATGACTGGAATTGACGCTAAGACATCAGATGCTTAGAGTTTGTGTTTCATATCATCGGTACATGTAAATAGAACTTAAGTTTTGAAATAGAGCATATATTTAATTAAATGATTGTTTGCTATACTGAAATAGTATCAGTTCGTATATAATCAGCAGTAAATAATATACCATAGAACTAAAAATAAAACTTTTAATTCAAAATTTAATAGCTACAACACCATAGATCTATATATCATATTATACCAGATTGCAAATATTGCATTAATAAAGAAAATTTTAAGAAAATGACAACCCTTAATGGGGGAGGCAGCTACAATCGTTATGAAAACCAATTGAAGAATTCGGTACAAACAACGTCTGTTTCCCTGAATTTCATTAAAAATAGCATAGCCCATAGATGAAAATTAATATGTTTTATGTGTTTAGAACAGCATGAGGTCACAATTCTGGTATTCCCTATCAATCCGCTCATATTCAAGTCGATCAAATTGAAAAAAAAATAAGTTTATTATTTAAAGAATAAAAGTGTTCATTCTTTAAAACCAATGGGCCTAAACAGCCTAGGTAAAACTTTGATTTAAAAATCTGCAAAATAGAAGTAACTAAATCAAAACACGTTGCCTTTGTTCCATATCAATTCAACGGCAAATACATTTCTAAGTATTTTCTTAAATCAAAATAATTAACCAAATATGGTTTACACGTATTCAACCGTCCATAAAGAACTATCTTCATAAATTTTTAAGTTTTGAAATGGTGTCTTCCCATTTATCCAACTTTAGATTAGGGTTAATTAAGGTGTTGTTTGTTTAGCACTAAATAGGTGTTTTCAGTAAAAATGACAAGAAATAAGTTCCTGTGTGGTATTTCAACATAATAGGAGAATATGCTGGTATTAATTAGAATTTCAAACTTTTAAACAGAAAAAAATGAAATGAAAACTAAATTTTTAGTAGAAATTAAGATATAAAACAGTTATATAAAATCTTATATATAAAAACATTTAATTAAATTTGAATAATATTGATTAAAATCACAGATGTTTTAAAAAGAAGTTTAAAGATCTGATTTTCAGTTAACCTTGGATGGATCGAATGTTGAATATGCTTCAAGTAATCAGTGTTTAGGTTTGCTACTAACAGAGCATCTAGATTATCAGTTAATGGCTCAAGAATGTGGCAAGGTCAGCAAGTAGGGCATTAGGGCTCCTCATTCAAATTGTAAAGCTAATGGTGGGTTTCAACACCAAGTTTTCAGTAAATTGTATGACTCTATGGTTTGGTCAGTAATAAATTATGGCTCAGCTGTTTAGGGTACAAGGAATTATTCATGTATTTCGGCCATACAAAATCAAGCCATGTGTTTTTATATTGTTGTTGGTAAATGTACCCCTAACAACGCAGTGTCAGGAGACATGGGTGGAAAACACCATTCGTAAGCAATCAACCAACATTTTTAGACATTGGTCAAGGTTGACCAAGATGGATACTGGTAGAATTAATTTTATTTTTTTTTAAATGGTTTATAAATAATAGTAGTTATAAAATAAAAAATGGAATGTTTTGGTTATGGAGAAGTTAAAAAGTGGTCAAAAGTTTAAATCTTAAAAGATTTTGCTTTTTTACTTAATTATAGTTAGCAGATATATTATTTCTAATTGAAGATGGTCTGGAGTGCAAGAATTTCTTCACACTGGCAAGGTTGTAAATTAAGAACTTATAAACTTTTTGAAACTGAATACTGTACATGTATAGAACCATATTTGCAGCAATCTTTATCCTTAAGATATCATAGTGCCCTTTCCAAATTTAGATGGGGGTAGTTCCGTTAAACATTAAAACAGGTCGATATGACAGAAAAGATTTGGCGGATACAATTTGTTTTAATTGTATTAATAAGATTGCGGATGAAAAGCAAGTAATTTTGGAATGTCTTTTATATGATGGTCTAAGAGAAATCTTATTTGAAGAAATATCTAGTTCTTTTAATAATTTCCGAAATATTTCGGATGATGATAAATTCATTTTTTTTTGTTTAATACAAGTGAAATTTTTAGTATAGTTGCCAGAACCTGTCATAATATTTTAACTCGAATAATCAGTAGTGGTCATATTTTAATGTTTATATGGTCAAATGTTTATGTTTTAAATTTCTTTAAAGAATGGCACATACTTTTATTTTTTATATGTTGAATATGTTGTCTCAAAATATATGATTGTTTGTGGTGAGACTTCAGTAAAGTATCTGTATCTGTATTAAAAAGTACATAAAAAATATCCAGGCTTCAAATAACAGTGTTCTTATTTCAATAGCCACCTAACCCAAGCTCTAATTAAGAATCCTTTGTTCTTAATTACCTTTGATCTCATTTATCCAACTTTTATTTTTTTACCTGTACTACATGAAATTTCAAAAAGTTGGATAAATGGGAATGAACCTTTGAAATAGCCTCAGGTAATATATGAAAAACTTGACGTACTACGCTTAGTTTATAGACAGCTTCGTGTTAGAAGAACGAAACATATCCAACTCCGATACAGTGGTAAAACGTTTTGGATGAGTTATAAGATGAGGTACGAACGTTGACCGCTGTTTGGAGCTTGCTATTATATTTTATACATTTTTTCTTTTATTTTAGGAAATTTATATTGAGTTTGTTCGAGACATAGGAATTATTTTAGATTTTTTTTCAAGTATTGATTATTTTTAATAAATATTTCTCCTTATAAGAAGCAAAAAAGCTTTTCATGGTATTACTGTAGTTCTTATCCCATAGTATTCCGACGTGTATATTGTTTGAAAGAATTTTGAAAATGGATTTGGTCAATTTAGTGGTAAACCGTATTAAACTTGAAGATACATGTATCAATGTTTTTCGACCAGTTCAGTTTTTTCCGACCAAGCTTCGCACCGTTTTTTTTTTTACTTATAACAAGTTTTCTAGATCGTTAAGCTTTCATTGACACTTTCTTGTAATACGATAACATCTTTATATACCGTCGGGAGTGTCCGGAGAGAAACAGCAACCTTGAGCGGGTACCGGATAAACAGGCCACGTGATAGTAAATAAAGTCATCAAATCCAAAGTTCTCGAAATTACTCCTATAAAATTTTTTAACTTTTGACATTTGTTTATAACTTTGAATCTTTGATTTCCCAAGAAGCCTTTTGTGATAGTTATACTTGTTTCCATGGTAACTAAGTAGTCACTGATATACAGAAAGAATTTTCATGGTAAAAAGATTGTGTGTTGATCATTTTGTTAACGCTGTGTCAAAAGAGATCGCAACATGAAGTATTGAGGAATCAAAGAGACCATGTGTTCTGCAATAATATGGTTAATGTTTGGTGTTTAGAGAAAATTGATCTTTCTTTACTACTAGTGTTAAACATTAATGAGAGTACATAAATGAGAGAAAGGCTATTTTAACATCATTTTGTCGATAGAATTAATCATCAATTTGGACAATCCCTTCTATTCATTTAAACACTTCATTGATGGAGACTAACAGGCAGCAGAACGAGACATGTTCATTTATTGTTAATTTACTTTTGGATGCGAAAATATCCGTAATTGGCAGTTCGTCCTACAATATGACCCTTTTAGCATTGTTCTGGGAAATGGATCAGTAAAGGTGTCAATCCAAAAGAATATGGAATATAGAAGATTACCAATTGATCACATTTCGCTGACATAATCACTCAGTATAAATATTGACCGATTGCTCGTTCTGAAAGAAAATAATAGCGTCGTACAATACCACAATCAGCATCAATAAAAACCTGCCATTAATAAATGTACATCATACCATGGACATTTGACATTCACATGTAGAAAATTTATTTTGCTATTGGAATTAACATCAGTGTAATATTTCTGTGTGACATTTAAAGGAAAGCGATAAACCTTATTGGAAATCTTTCTTCCTATTGGTACCGGTTTTAATTTCATACTAAATTTCACAGTTTATTGGAAATACTCTAGAATATCATAAATATGTTTATCTGGTATTGATTAAAAATTAGTTTGAATGTTGATTAACGACAGAAATTTTAGAACGGAGTCTTAAGGAAATGAGATGTGTTGGATACGTCAAATGGCTTGGGGTATTATTACTCTGTAACTGTTTTATTGTAAAAAGTAAGTACATTTTAGACATTCTAATATTGATTAACAGTTGTCTGCTTGTTTGTTTGATTGGAGATTAACGCCACTTTCAACAATATTTCAGTCATATGGGAAGTTGGAGTACCCGGAGAGAACTCACCATATTTTTGTAGGGTTCGTTTTATATTTGTCTTTCGTTTCATTTTGTTGACCATAGTTATAACTTTCTTCTGACTTACCAATTTATGTATGCCCTTTGGTATCGTTGAATTCTCTTTTTAAACAAAGCACACAATATACAATACACTAGACAAAAAAAAACACGAATCCTATAAAAACGAGGAGTAAATTCAGCTTTAAGGGTCTGCTCCAGTGACAGCACCTTTTGTATTATTTGTAGTAGACATTTGTAAGTAGTTGCATTCAAGGCGCAATCGAATTATACATGTAATGGCGACTGTCAGTAAATTCGATATTTTGTACCAAACAATGAAGTAATGATGATGATCGAAACATTTGCGAAGCAATGACTTTATAATGTTTCTACTAGATATTCCTGGAAGAGGCAGCATTATCCTAATCAGATGTAACCATCTGCCGGGGTAGAGAAATATGCTGTTCGGTTTCTCCGCCTGCAGGTAAAACCCCTGCTAAAGGGACGTTCGTTAGTTGAGCGGGGTGTAAAGATACTAGCACTCAACTACTCCGATAGAAGCCGGGGTTAAGAAAAAGGCGTCTCGGTTTTTCCGCCACGGGATGTATTAATTCTAAACCCGTCTTGATCGGGAACATTAGAGCTGTGATAATGTTGGGAGAATGCCACACTCTCAGCATGTTAAAGATTCCTTTGCAGCAGCTCGTAAAGTGTAGTCTGTTGGTGGCCAGTTGCTCAGGCCAAATTTCCCACCCCGATCATAACAGTCCAAATCTTACTTCTGATGTGGCTAGAAAATTCCCTGGCCTGACCATTTATGATTTTTGACTGAAAATTTGTTCTTGTACTGAATATGCATGAAATATGTTTGCCCTGGAGGTTAAACATCTATCAATGAAATCCTGATAGAAAACACAAGCCAGGGAGTATGGGATCATATCAAAATGATCAAATGTGAAGTAGATGTCCGAGACTTCACTGCATGATCCACGAGACATATAAAGGGAATGTGTACTTCACATGTCTACTGAAATATAGATAAATTGAAGTTATCTCACTTTTATCGACCCGTTTTTAATTATTAGACATGTTAGATAAGAAGTTGGATTCCTATTTTGTTCTATCCGTTCGAGCTATAAAGGTTGTCATTGTAAATCATTTTAGATATCTTGTTACCTTATCTTCTCCTATGCAGAAACAGATTTATAAGTATTCAGCAATACATGTACTTTTAAATAGTTTCTTTGCATTTGAGACCGTCTCGGTAGTGTAATGGTTGGAGTGAACGCCTCGAATGCGGAAGGTCGTGGGTTCGATCCCCGGCCGGTTCAAACCAAAGACATTACAATTGGTTTTTGCTGCTTTTCCGCTAAGCACGCAGCATATTAAGGAGTAAAAGCAAAAGAGCAAAGACTGGTCGGCCCAGTTAGAATATTGTGTCTAGGTAAGGTGGCATGTTTCGTGAGGACTGTTGCTTTCGAGAGCTAACACGTTAAAAATCCGATTCAGCGTGTCGGTCTAGTACAAAATTCATCATCATTTTTGAATATGCATGAAAGATTTGTCACTGGATGTTAAGCAACAATCAATCAATCAAACTTTGCATTGATATTGTTAACTTGACAATTAGCTGCTTACATGACTCCAGTGAAGTGTTGTGTTTTCTATGTTTGTTTTTCGTTTCATTTTGTTGGCCATGGTCTTGTCTGTCTTTCGACTTAATGATTTCTGTCTGCCACTTTGATATCGTCGAATTCCTTTTTCAGTTTCTTACTAAAAAAAGTAGCACTGTTCAATTTAAAACAAAAATCTATAAAACTCTTCAACGATTCATAAAAAAATAATAGATCTGTATAATTGCCACAACCTATCTAATTAAGGCATAAAATGTCATGTAGGATTTGCTTAATTACACTCAATATACTTTATTTCAGGTAATTTCTGAGCTTCAGTCAATCATTATTTCGATTCAGAACATATTAATTAATACAAACAAACAAGTCTGATGGTTAACCTACAGTAAAACATATACAACATCAATGGGAATGAAATCTTTCTCATTAATGTTTACCTTTATGAATTTTCTGTATAATTTTTTCCAGCAAATTTAAGCCAAATTTGACATTTTGCCATATGAAAAGCTTCACTCGCCACTGCTGCTATAACAAATGTTTTATTCTACAGTTTGTACAAACACTCTGAACTATTATTTACTTGTATTTCCATCTGATACTTACCGAGTCTCTTCCGAGGGCTGTGCATCGACCGCAATCCTAACGTCCACATCGTCGTATTCTTTATAATTAGTCTTTCATGGTGTGATGTTAAAATTTTAGTAATGTGCGTAGGACATTTTCCGAAATTTTTTTTTCAAAATTTAAATTGGACATATCCAAAAGTTTGATGTCCGTTTTCTGAGAATTTTTTTTTATACAGGTTACAATGCAAATTATTACTATACAACAGAAACGAATCGAGGCAATGGGCTTGTTCTAAAAACGATACAAGATCAAAACAGCTTATATTGGAAATTGGTTGTCAAGTTTTGCAGAATATGATCTCAATATTTATCTCAAAAAAGCAGTAAAATCCCATCTGCTGTTTGCTGGCCAGGCCATGCATTCTATAATGCTTAGGTTAACTTTTATGTGTAACATGAGATACAAATGTGACGTGACTTCAACGTGTTAATGTCCGTAACTTTAAGCAGTTGAAACAGTGTTTGTGAATCATAAATATTTTTTTTAATCTGTAAAGTTATCTGCCTAACGCAAGATTTTTCTCGGAAGAGTGATCTTGGAAAATTCTCGGGAAAAAAATTCGGATAAAGGGGGGGGGGGGGGTCCCGAAAATGTCCATCAAATTCTCGGAAAAGGGATGCGACTGTAGTTAAAGAGTATATCTTGGTTGCCCCATATTAAATCAAGTCTGCATTCGAAAGTTAAATGCTGTTACAAATTGTTCCTCTTTGTTACTCATTTTTGGTAATAAAATATCGAATGAAAATTATGCTCCAATAAAGGTCAATTAATTTTTTTATCTAGTTGGGCTCTATTTGGCATGTCATTTAGATATATCCTACGAAGAATGCAGGCTTTTGTTTTTGAAAATTAAAAAACAACAGCATTTGTATAAATTTTGTTCGACAATGCGGAGATGAAAGAGGATTGTTCTATCGTGAAAACAACAACATATATATCATTTTAATTGAAAAAAAACTACCAGCCAATGGAGTTAAAATCGCATTTTTTTTTCATTTAAAACCGCGACAATCGTCACTAAAATTAGCGAATTTATATATACATGTATGTCAATAATTGTAGGGGCTGGGTGGCCGAGTGGTCTAGGTAGTTGATTTAAACTTACCTGTACAGATCACTGTATCCTATCACCTATACGGCGTGAGTTCGCGCCTGGGTTTGTACCATACAAAAACGGGTTGCGTTTAACTCGCATCGCACGTGATATGGTTTGTCAGTTACCTGCCCAAGGTCGTTGGTTCTCTCCGGGTACTCCAGCTTCCTCCACCAGCAAAACTGACCGCCGCGATATGACTGGAATATTGTTGAAAGTGGCGTAAAACCCCAAACAAAACAAAAACAAATAAAAAGACTGTGAAAATGAAGTTAAGGTAAAGGTCAGAAGACATATTATAGCAGACTGATAGGGACCCATCAATATCTTACTACAGAACAAATTTGACGTGTCTAGTTATAACAGTTGTTTAGAAATTGACTGGAATATGAAAACTTAGCTCAAGATTGACATAGGAAAGTCATTCATCCATGAAAATATGGTCAAGGTCAAATGGTATATAAAAAACTGACCATAACCCACCAAGATCTAACTACAAACTAAATATAATGAGTCTAGGTATGACAGTTGTTGAGAAATGGACTTAAGTATAAAATAAATGCAAAGTCATTCCAAAATGAAAATAAGCTTAAGGTCAGATGACCCATAGCAGACTAGCTAGTACTCGCCAATATCAAACTACAGAACAAACATGATAGGTTTAGCTACCACAGTAGATGAGAAATTGACTTCAATATGAAAGACTAAATAAAATGAAGCTATCTATGACAGTTAGGTGTCTTCAACCTATGCCAACATTTTGAAAAATCCTATTCAAGTAAATACAATAGGTGATTGTGCAACAATCAACACATAATTAACGGGTTCATTACAGGTAGTTTCAATATAACAAAGAGATCAATTTTAGAATTTATTTCAATAAAATTTAATAAATATGGAATTAAAGTTATTGACTTTATTTACTTTTTTCCAGAATATATAGAAAAAGAGAAAGTTGAATCGATAAAAATGAATGTATTATTAATTACAAAAATAAAAATAAATACAAAAATTGTAAAAACTTGGAATTAACAATTATTGACTTCATCACAGAAATGAATTTAGGTTAAATCTTAAAAAAAAGGAAAAGAAATTCACAGTTAGACTTAAAACAGAAATAGGGAAATGGACTAAGGTGTAAAAAAATTGCAAAGTCACTCAACCATGAAAACGAGGTCTTGTTATTAATTTGATGTATATTTATTACAAACCGACTTAGAACCAAGATAATAATTGTAAAATAAATGGTTCATAATTATCCGATACTCTGGTTAACAAAAAAGGACTAAACTTTGCCGCAAAGAAATAATGTACAAGGTACCAAAGAGGGGAAAATTAACAAGGTGTCATATCGTCAGGTATATAAACTGACGTATAATTCTCACAAACCGACTTGAAACTAAGAAAATAGTTTTTAAAGTAAACGCTTCGTCATCATCTGATACTTTGAAGAACATCAGGTCTAAAAAGTAAGAATGTAAAATGTATCAGTCATGTCAGTGGTGTGATTATTTACAAGGTGTCATATCGTCAGGTTATATATAAACTGACGTATATTTCCTACAAAACGATTTAAAACCAAGAA